>CAUYRH010074061.1:0-12260 GCA_963574655.1 Perodicticus potto
CCAATTACCCTCCCTCCATCCCAATCTACCTCTCCCCTCCCCTCCCTTGCCCATTTGTGCTATAGTTGGGTTATAGCCTTCTTATGAAACCTTTAAATTAGCTTCATAGTAGGGCTGAGTACATTGGATACTTATTCTTCCATTCTTGAGATACTTTGCTAAGAATATGTTCCAGCTCCATCCATGTGAACATGAAAGAGGTAAAGTCTCCATCTTTCTTTAAGGCTGCATAATATTCCATGGTGTACATGTACCACAATTTATTAATCCATTCATGGGTTGATGGGCACTTGGGCTTCTTCCATGACTTAGCAATTATGAATTGGGCTGCAATAAACATTCTGGTACAGATTTCTTTGTTATAATGTGGTTTTTGGTCTTCTGAGTATATACCTAGTAAAGGAATTATAGGATCAAATGGCAGGTCTATTTTTAGATCTCTAAGGATTCTCCAAACATCCTTCCAAAAGGAATGTATTAGTTTGCATTCCCACCAGCAACGTAGAAGTGTTCCCTTTTCTCCACATCCATGCCAGCATCTCTGGTTTTGGGATTTCGTACATGGATGGAGCTGGAACATATTCTTCTTAGCAAAGTATCTCAAGAATGGAAGAAAAAGTATCCGATGTACTCAGCCCTACTATGAAGCTAATTTATAGCTTTCATATGAAGGCTATAACTCAATTATAGCATACAAATATAGGGAAAGGGGCACGGGAGGAAAGAGGAGGGGAGCGGGGAGGCTGGGTAGAGGGAGGGTAATTGATGGGATCACATCTACGGTGCATCTTAGAAGGGTACAGGTGAAACTTACCAAATACAGAATACAAATATCTTCATACAATAACTAGGAAAGTGCCATGAAGGCTATGTCAGTTTGATGAAAATGTTTCAGATTGTATATGAAGCCAGCACATTGTACCCCACAATTGCACTAATGTATGCAGCTATGATTTAATAAAAAGAAAAGAGAGAGAGGTGACATCTAAGTGATTCCTGGTTTAGTGGAGGTCTGTTCCTTTTGCCTTCATAGCACCCAGATACTGTTTTTGGAGAGCAACCCTGACATCAAAATCAGACTTGTGGTTCTGGAGACAAGCATGTTACCCAGGCCCAGGGGATCATCATGTGTCTCTGGGGATGCTGTTGTTTCAGAGATGAGCAGGTGACCAAGTGCAAAGTCACTTCATGCAAAGTCACTTCACCCTGTTGAGACTTTGACTCCTGGATTTTCCAAAGTTGGAAGTAAGCCATGATCTGCCAGAGACCGGTACATGGGGGACCTGCCCAAGGCCAAAGGCAACAGAGTGGGAAGCAGGACCCGACAAGAGATGGAGACAGAACCCTAAGCATGCTGTGTGATCCCCGAATCCGGTTATACTGACGTCAGGTGCACACAGGGATTTTTGAGATACTTGAATTAAACCTCCCTCCCTATTTTCCCCCCTCACATCAGTTGAAGCTGGGATTCACCCATCCCCTGCAACCAAAACAGGTCCTGACTAAGGGCAGATAAGGATTTCATTGTCTTCAGATGGCCTCTTAGAGGGAACGTATCCATCTGCTCTGTCTATGAGACCCCGATTTAGAGTCAGCTACATCTCAGATTCATAACTTACCAGATTTAAGGTCCTGATTCCTCAGTTATCTCACTTCTCAACAGGTAATAACGTCAGAGCCTTCTTTTTTTTTTTTTTTGGCCCCGAACTTTATTTTTTTTTTTGCCTTTTCTTCCACTTTATTTCATATTTCCACCCCAGTAATGTCTCCTTTAATTTAAACTAAAAACCATAGAGGGTTCCTGAAAGGGTGGCAGCAAAGGAAAGAAGGCGTCAGAGACTGAGGGACAGGCAGTGTGGGGAATCAGTGAACTGTCTTGACTGGGCTCTGGAAGTTGCTGGCGGCTTGGAGCTGCAGCTGGTAGGCCATTGGATGGAATTGAAACCGTAGAGCCTGGGCACAAACCGGTTGGCAGGTCACTTGGGTCGGTACTCAGAATTCACTATGAAGAGCATGCAAGGGAAACCAGGGCCAAAGTAGGCACTGTCTGCGTGATGGTACCTCGGAGACTTGGGTGTGTACACATCCATGCACTTGGGGCAGTAGAGCTTCACCATGGCCTCTCCAGGGATGTCCGAAAGGCCGATGGGAAGCATTGGCTGGTTCTCACAGTAACCTTGGGGACAGTAGCCATAGTCTCCCTGCTGGTACTTTCCCAACATCTGGGCGATGCCATGGTTGGTGAGGATATAGCAGGCATGGATCAATCCATAAAGCATCTCAGCTGCCTGTTCAATCAAGTCACTCTGGTTGGGCTTGTCTTTAAGCTCTTCATCAGGCTCCAGATCCAAGATCATGTCTAGAGCTTGGCGATAGAGAGGCACCTGCTCATGGAGTCCAGTAAAACTATATTTGTCCTGGATGTAGTCTTCATCTACTTCACAGAAGAATTCATTGCCACGGAGCCCACAGAACCAGGAAAGCCAGGACACCTCCTCTGAGCTGCTCATCTTCATCTTCACGTCAGCAGCAGGCCCAGGACCAGGGCTGGGGTGGAGGGAGAGAGAATTGCTACTTCCAAGGAACAGGTGCAAGCGCTAGAGCACAGACCTCGGACCTCACTGCGGCAGGCAAAGTGGGGTGGGGGGAGTCCCTTTTTTTGTTTTTTTAAGATTTGCTGCAAAATGCAATGAGCTCATGATGGACCCTGCTTGGCACGGTGCCTGGCACGCGGTAGGCGCTCAGTCCGCGGCAGGCTTTGTGATTACGATGATAACGGTCATTATCGCAATCATCTTCATAAACATCCCGAACCCTCTCTTGGCTCCACGCCCTCTCCCCTCCAGCAACTGCCCTGTGTCCCTGCTCCCTTTCAGGACAAAACTCTTTTTAAAAGAGGACGTCTGCTCTCCACTTTGCACTTTTTTTTACTTTCTGTGCCCTGATTTCCACCCACTCCAATCAGGCTGTGTTCCCATTATGCTATCGAAATTGCTATTGTCAAGATGGCCTCTAAACTCCACCACGCCAAAAACAATGATTAAATTCCCTCTCGTTTTCCTCAGCCCCTCGGTTGTGTTTATCACAGTGGTCACAGTTTCCTCTTGAAGCATTTTCCTCACGTGGCTTCTGCAAAACTGCACACCTGGCTTTTCTTCTACCCCCATCTGTCTCCATCTTTGGTGCCCCTTCCTCCCCTTACCCAAGTATATCTGTCTCCACTCATCCCCTGGGTCAGCTCATTGAGTTCGTATCTAGGAAATCCACTTATCCATCACCGGTTTTGAAATGCATACCTCTAGTTCCACTCCCTCCCGAGGTCTAGATCTCTCCATCTAACCGTCCGCACGACAGCTTCACTTGGGTGTCTAACTGTGCCCTTATTAAACAAGCATCATGAACAAAATTGGTGCGTTCATCTCATCCCCACTCTCCTTCCCGGAAACCTGTTCCACAAGGTCTGTGCTGTTCTTATTTTCTCAGACCAACGCCCTAGACATCATCCTTGAGGCCTCTCTTCCCTGGTCACCCTCCAGCAGGCACTGTAGGCTCCAATTTCCAATTTATTCCGACTCTGATCCCACTGCGTCTCCTGAAGACTTTCCAGCTGAGTCAAAGCACTGGCCTGCCATTGCAAAAGCTTCCCACTCATCCCCACGCCTCCCACTGCTAGCCTAGCTCACCCCTCTGCCACCTCAAAACCTCCAGTGGCTTCCCACTGCACCTGTGATAAAGCCCAAACTTCTTTAAAATGCTCCATAGCATGTATGTTTTATGTGACATTGGCCTGTCCTTGACCACCACTTGCAGACTTCGGCCTGTCTGCTCATTCCTCTCTGCATCCCAGCCACACGGCCATGTCCTTCAGGAACCCTCACAGCATGCCTCACTGCTTCCTGCAGAGCAGAGGCTTCTCATCACTTAGTTCTTTGCTCCAATGTTACCTCCCCAAAGATGCCTCACCTGATTGTCTGATCTTCTTTTGAAAAAGAAGTCTTTTTTACTCTATTCACTGTCTTGTATTCCACCCTATTTTCTTTATTTAAGTTCATTTATTTGTTGTCTGCCTTCTCTGGTTGGGAATACTGCCACAGAAGCACAGGTGAAAGACTTACAGGGATTAAAATTCAATAAGCAAAGACTGGTCCAATTTAACAGTCAAAAGTAAGGGAATGTGGCTGGACGCAGTGGCTCATGTCTGTAATCCTAGCACTCTGGGAGGCCAAGGCATGTAGATTGCCTAAACTAACAAGGTGGAGACCAGCCTCAGCCAGAGTAAGACCCTGTCTCTAAAAATAGCTGGGCAGGGCGGCGCCTGTGGCTTATCAAGTAGGGCGCCAGCCCCATATACCGAAGGTGGCGGGTTCAAACCTGGCCTCGGCAGAACTGCAAAACAAAAAAATAGCCGGGCATTGTGGTGGGCACCTGTGGTCCCAGCTACTCTGGAAGCTGAGTCAAGAGAATCATGTAAACCCAGGAGTTGGAGGTTGCTGTGAGCTGTGTGACGCCACGGCACTCTACCGAGGGCTATAAAGTGAGACTCTGTCTCTACAAAAAAATAGAAAGTAAAAATAGCTGGGCATTGTGGCAGGGCCTGTAGTCCCAGCTATTTGGGAGGCAGAGGCAAGAGAATCACTTAAGCTGAAGAATTTGAGGTTGCTGTGAGCTATGATGCCTCAGCACTCTACCGAGGGTGACAGGGTGAGCCTCTATGCTCACCCCCCCCACACACACACACACATACACACACAAAACAAAACCCAGCAGAGGAATTTCTGGCTTCTCTCTACTCATAATACTTTGGAGAGTCCACTGCTTCTTCTCTCAGCCTATTCTGGAAACCTGCAGTTGGAGAACATATTTCCAAATGAGATCACCTGATAAGGAAGCTGCCTCTATTGTACAATGTTGCCTCTATTAAAAAGAAATAATATTTAAATACTTGGCATTCAAACTTCTAACTTACCATGAGATAAGGGTAAAAAGGGAGACAGAAATGATTCCTAAGTAATTTTATTCTCTATGTGGCATCAGCTAAAGAGCCAGTGGTCATTCCTGAAAATCTGCTACGTAATTGATTGTAATCCCATAAACGACGTGGTGGCCCTAATAGAAGAAATGAGCGACCAGGATAGGCAAATGGACATGAGTGCAGAATGATTAGCTGCATAAACATCAGAATCAATACCTGCGTTGAGTCTCTGGGGAACTGCCAATCAACAGTGTAAGCCAGCTCAATGCCAAACTCTCCCAAGATTGAGTAAATCTCCAACAATAGAAAGACTCATTCTGTGAAACTAGAAATAAACCAGGACACATTTCAATATACTATGTTATTAATTTGTTATTTTAGATGTCCTTAAAATATTAAATGTCTGGGGGAGGGTCTGCTTTTACTGGCAGGGCAACATTTCTCTAAACTCGGTT
Source organism: Perodicticus potto (assembly GCA_963574655.1). Taxonomy (NCBI): domain Eukaryota; kingdom Metazoa; phylum Chordata; class Mammalia; order Primates; family Lorisidae; genus Perodicticus; species Perodicticus potto. Next base: position 5,428 of record CAUYRH010074061.1, read on the forward strand.
TAACTGGACTTTTTCCATTGTCTAAGATGCTGTTACTACCAGATTAATTCAACCTGATTCTAATTGCACCTAATCTCTGCCAAGCCCTCAGGCATGTGCAGTATTCAGATGATTTCATATTAATTTTTAATCGGTATATATGGCTTTATAAGTGTAAAACCTCATTCATGGACATTGTTTTCTGCATAAAACAGATTGACAACTCCTCAAGATGTTAGGTCACTCACTCCGGGAGGCCAAGGCATGTAGATTGCCTGAGCTCACAAGTTGGAGACCAGCCTGAGCCAGAGCAAAACCCTGTCTCTGAAAATAGCTGGGCATTGTGGCAGGTGCCTGCAGTCCCAGCTATTTGGGAGTCAGAGGCAACTACTCAAGATGTTAGGTCACACTGACAGATGTTAGGTCACTCACTCCTTTATCCCCCATCCACCATTCTTCTGGGTCTTGTCTATAGGTAGCCAGGGTCATATGTGAAACACTTGGTTGGTTCCAGGGACTAAGGCAAGATCCTTGTACAGAACCGGTCACCACAGAGGCCCTGTAGTGGGCATAGATTCCCAGGGGGGTTGATGCAGAAACACCGAATTCAAAGGCTGGCTAGATCTGGGACACACACACACCTGACTGTGTGGGCTGGTTCTTCACTGCTTCTCCAGGTTTATTCTCCACTCTTTCTGCCCTGCACTGCCCTCTGAGGCTGACCTCTACAGACTCCTCAGCTTCGGGGTGCCCTCCACTACTGGTCAATAGAATTCCCCAGCAGGAGCTGGGAGGACAGAGTGGGAGGCCATAGTGCGAGGCCCTCTTGCTCAGCTCTTGATGGACTTCCCTTCCAAAGCCGCAGCTCTCACTTACATCAATCAGCCATCCTTCTCTATACCGTCCTGTGCCAGGAACAGTAACGATCCCCACTCCTAGTCCCCGTCATGTCTCTCTGACCTTTGCCACACTCCTGACACAGTCCTCATTACACCTTCCTCCATTACCTCAACTGGGTTTCTTCAGGCACCTCTGGAATTCTCAGCACCCTCATGTGAACAATGAGGAGTGTGTCAACTCACTAAGCAAAACTGTGAGTGTTCCCAAAACGCACACAACAGCATTCTAGATATTTGTAGGATACAAAATCAATTAAACACTCTATCTTGTCTGACACCATGTAGCTGTCCTCTTTACAAAGCATCGTAATATACTTTATTGTTACTGATTCATTATCTGCCTCCTTCACTAGAGTAGGAACACCTCGAGGGCTAGAACCATGTCTGTTTTACTCCATATATACCCAGCACCTGGCCAGTACCTGACTCAGAGCTTGTTTATAGTTATGAAAGTGCTGGGAGAATTTTAAGCTGAGTAGTAGAGCTAAGTAAATAATTAACTGTAATAGAGGGTGCTGGATGTTAGGAGGACAATTACTGAAGTTACCAGAGAACACGGAGGAAGAGGAGGGCTTGATTCTGACTTGGCTGTGTAGAATAAGGACGTACGGAAGGAGATGGTAGAGAGCAGGTGACAGGGGCGGATGATGAGTAGAAGTTTCTCAGACAGAAAGGGGGCGACAGGACAGTATTCCAGGCAAAGGGAACAGCAGGAACAATAAGCATCAGAGACGCAGAAGAGCATGACCTTTTGGGGGGTGAGCATCCTGGGCCTGCTGTACAGTGGGACAGGGGAAGCCTAGCCAAAGCAGAGGCGAGAGGGCAGCGCCTGTGGCTCAAAGGAGTAGGGCGCTGGCCCCATATGCCGGAGGTGGCGGGTTGAAACCCAGCCCCTGCCAAAAACTGCAAAAAAAAAGCAGAGGCGAGAGAGGTAAGAAGGTAAGTTAAAGGAAGAACACTATCCACTCCTGAATTAGTTGGGGCCTTCGTCCCCAGCCCCCCTGCCCAGCAGCACATAAGTGAAGTTTCCCTTGCATTTACTCAACCAGCCTCCTGTCAGATCACAGGCAGCACCTGATTCTCACAGGAGCACAGACCCTGCTGTAAACTGCACTTGCCACGGATCTAGGTTGTGGGCTCCTTATGAGATCCTGATGCCTGACTATCTGGGGTGCAGATGTCACGTATTTGAGTCATCCCCAAATCATCCCTGTCTGTGAAAAAATTGTCTTCCGTGAAACCATCCCTAGTGCCAAAAAAGTTGGGGATCACTGAGTTAGGGAACGTCATTCTAACTCACTTTTGTGTCTTATGATACAATTCCTGGGGACTTCACACGTCAGAGAGAGCTAGCCACCCGCCCACATGGAATGGTCCATCTCAGAGGTCCTGGCCTTATCTTGCAGCTGGCCGGGCTCTGCTCGCCTGTGTTTGCAATTCTCAGTATTTCCCAGCAGGGGGCAGAAGAATTCTTATTTCTATTTTTCACCCAAGTTTATGTCGACTGCTGGGAGTTTATATATAACCTAAGGATTTAAAAGATAAAAATAATATGGCAAGATGATTTTATAATACATTCAGTAGAAGTAGCACTTGCACTTCAAAAGAAAAAAAGACTGTGGCATATCAAGATAGCCACGGGTAGGTGCCAAGCGTGTGGCAGTGTTACTGACCTAAGCCACCTCCACTCAGGTCCCAGCTGAACCAGGAAATGAGAGTTTGGGGGTAACCCTGATCTAAGCTTCAAGCTTATGTCAACTTTGCAAGGACCTTTATCTTTTATCACTGAAAGTAACCAAATTTTTCCCCAGGACTACCTTGTGAATTTCCAACAGGCTGATTCAATGGCATAAACTATTGATTGTATGTTGTATCATTCAGAGATCAATCATGTAATATTACAGGTTGATACTGGGGACCTGTCTAGAATTGTATTACCACCCTGATATCTCTTATCTTCTCCATTCAGATGAGACACAGGAGAGACATCTAAATACCCACTAGGCCTAGACCCTGAGTATTCAAGAGATCCACTGAGTTTTTATTTTTTTTACAGACAGAGTCTCACTTTGTTGCCCTCGGTAGAATGCAGTGGTGTTACAGCTCACAGCAACCTCCAGCTCTTGGGCTTAGGCGATTCTCTTGCCTCAGCCTCCGGAGTAGCTGGGGCTACAGGCACCTGCCACAACACCCAGCTATTTTTTTGTTGCAGTTTGGCCGGGGCTGGGTTTGAACCCACCACCCTCGGTATATGGGACCGGCGCCCTACTCACTGAGCCACAGGCACCGCCAATCCACTGGTTTTTTTTTTATTATTATTATTAAATCATAGTTGTGTATATTAATGCACTCATGGGGTACAATGTAATCCACTGAGTTTTTAATCTGATGGTTCTCGAAGTGTGATCCACAAGTTGCAGAGGTTCTCTAGGACCTATGAAGGTGCCTATGAGGTTGTAACTCTCATAATAATGTAGTAACAGTGCTACATTATTTACTTTCTTTATTTTTACAATTTGGCTTTTCACTTATTAAGAATAATGACTCTCCACACCTGCAATGCATTATTTGTAGAGAAGGGCTTCAAATATCAGTTGGAACCATTTTAGCATCTTATCATTTAGAACAATTAGGTGGTTAAGCATTTTTTCTTTTTTTTAGAGACAGAGTCTCACTTTGTCGCCCTCGGCAGAGTGCTGTGACGCCACGGCAATCTCCAGCTCTTGGGCTTAGGCGATTCTCTTGCCTCAGCCTCCCAAGTAGTTGGGACTACAGGCACCCGCCACAATGCCCAGCTATATTTTGTTGTAGTTTGGCTGGGGCCGAACCTGCCTATTTCCCTTCTTTTTTGTGTTGATATTTGCAGTGATGGTGTGAAAGCGATGCTGAAAATGGCAGGTGCTTTGGCACCGATCAAGCCAATTCCTCAAATTGGCAAAAGTAGCCCACATGTTCTTCACTTCTGCACACTCGCAGTAAAACCCAAAAGCCAAGAATGACCTTATAAAAGAGTAAAACATTTAATTTTTACTATTAATGTCAACTACTGAATACAAATATTTCTGTCATTCTGTGCGATGGGATGAGAAGATCCCCCAAAGCACTTGTGTTGCCCCATGCAATAGTAAGATTGTCTCAAGGAAACACACTTATGCTTGAGTCGCAAACTGAACTAGCGGCTGTTTTCCTGGGGCATGCGTGATGTTTACTTGAAAGAAGGTCAGACAATTTTCAGTTATTTAGAATTGAGTACTTGACAGTCATTTTCTCAAAAGTGAATGAAGTCGGTCACTTCTTGGAAACCAACTGGGAGGATCAGTTGCCAGGCTAACATTTCAGCTTTCAGGTGAAAAATAGAATTTTGGAAAACTTTACATTAAATACCATTATCTTTACAGCTTCCCACACTCAGCCTTTTGTGATGAAATCTGTGGTGATATTCACAGTCATGAGACAGAATTTTTGAACCCTAGATTTGCCACCAATGATCTATAAAATATGTATTTTAAGCCACTCCCCTCTGTGGTTCTCACATTGCAGAAATTCAAAAAATGGAATCAGAATAAATGATTTTTTGAGGTCACTGGAGTCATTTGCAAATATTACATTGTTCACCTCGCTTCCTCCTTCTCTGCTCTCCTCTCCCCTTACCCTTCCTCTCTCCATTTCACAGCTTCTGATCAAGAAGAAGGGATACTTACTACCCGAGAAAAGAGACCACAGACACGGTAAGCCAGGACCCATGTCCGCCCTCTTCATTGTCACTGGTCACTGCATCTAAGATTCCCACGTATGACAGTAGTCACATGGTGGTTCTCTACCTTAGTGGCTGTGTACAGGTTTGGATTCAGACCCATCAGCCCCATGCTCGGGGCAGAGCCACCCCTAAGGACTGAGGGAGGTGCAGGCCAGGCATGGAGAACAGGAGGCAGGCACCATGCCAAGGTGGCTGCAGCTGTGCTATGGTGCAGCACATCCACACCAGCCAGGTGAGAAAACCAGGCATTCCTCTGGGGAGAAAGATGCCTCACTCAACACTCCAAGCTCTCATCAAGGAAGCCATTTATAAGCAAACCCCATCTAGAGACCTGGGGATACTGTGCTCGGGGGACCCTGGCCAAATGCTAATGACTAAGGAACTGGCTGCTTACAGAGATGACGGACATGCCAAACTGCATCAGCCAGGGGTACCGCTGCCTCCAGGGGCTGCAGGAGCTGTTTTTGGCAAGTTTGCCACTTTTATCTATTGCTGTGGTTGAATTCCCTTAAAGTGTGCATAAGAGGGCTGAGGGCTGAGGGAAGGAGGAAAAAGACAGTTTTGATCATTTTGCTTGGGGCCGGTCTCTGTAGCTGATTTTCTACAAGAAAATGGTCCTCTATGTATTAATTTTTTCTCTATTTAAAACTGTCTGATTAAGTCTCTAAACAGCTAGGGGACTATGAGTAGTGTCCAAAGGGTCTGTCTCCTTCCCTTCCTTCCTTTACAGTCTGCAAAACCTGCAGCCACAAAGAGGAACTGATCCCAGAACGGATGTAGTTTGCTTCCTCACATCTAGATGTTGGGGAGGAAGAGAAGAGGGGACTGGGGATTAGGGGGAAGGTGGGGATGGAGAGAGTCCTAGAGACCAAAAGGAAATATCCTAGTGGGACTAAATCGCATTCAAATATAATAAACTATCACTGAGAAATGAGTGTTGCAATCGGGTTCTGATGTAAACACTAATATTTCCTCCACTCTGCTATTCTCTTCTGAGGCAATTTCATGTATATTTCACCATGTGTCCTGTCTGCTACTACACTCATACATCAAAGAGTCTGAGGGCAAGCTACCTGATTCTGAAAACATTATTCTTTTAAAGATTTATCCTCTCATCTTGACCACCTCCTTAGCAGGAAGGGAGAAGTTTTCCATAAATTATTTTAATGTGCTATGCAAAAGGGATCTTCTCACCTCTTCTTATAAAAACTTTCCCACAAGTGAAATTAGACAGGGCCCTTCTGTATCACTTTTTCTTTTCTTTTCTTTTCTTTTTCCACCCAAGCACACTTAAGTACATTCATCAATGGTATAAGAAGGAAAAATGAAGGTGGGGATAGAGACTGAAAAGTTCCAGAATTTCACTAAAACTTTGGAGGAAGTCCTGTAGAAGGGGGGTCTGAGGTCTCATTTAGCACCAAGAAGGGATGCAAATACTAGTTTTAGAGTGAATTTCTTAGAAATGAGTGTAAAGACACCTTTCTGAGTGAGATCTACAGAGTGTTTTGTGCTCACTGTCATTTCAAGGGCTTACATTGTGCTCTAATCTTCAATAATGCTCTAAGCTCCAAGTCTCCACTGAGAATCCACATTTTCAGGACAGGAAGACTCAAAGCCTCTTGAACTAGACCCCACCTAACATCAGACCCCGCCTCTAACACCAGACCCCGCCCCCAACACCAGATCCCGACCCTAACACCCTTCCTCACTTAACGGACCCCGCCCCCAATAACAGACCCCGCCCCTAACATTCTCCCTCACTTAACAGACCCACCTAATACAGGGCCCTGCCCCTAACACCAGACTCCACCCCTAACACAGACCTCGCTGGACAGACCACGCCCCTAATACCTGACCAGCCCTAACACCAGACTCCATCCCTAAACTTCTAAACTTCTAAACATCTCACCCAGTCACCTGGCTCAGTGGCTGACGCTTGCAACCCTAGCCCTCTGGGAGGCTACATCAGGAGGATTCCTTGAGTTCAGGAGCTGGAGAAGCAGCTGACCCCATCTCTACTAAAAACAGAAAAATTAGCCCAGCATTAGCCCTGTAGTCCTAGCTACTCAAGAGGTTGAGGCAGGAGGATCGCTTGAACCAGGAATCTGAGATTGTTGTAAACTAGATTGACACCGCATAACACTCTAGCCTGAACACCAGAATGAGACACTGTCTCAAAATAAAAATAAAAATAAAAA
>CAUYRH010074062.1:0-20448 GCA_963574655.1 Perodicticus potto
AGGAGAGTTTGCTCCCCTCCTGGGTCCTCTTGCCTGGAGGTTTGGTTTTTCCTCCACTGGTAATTCTTCTTTCCTGTAAATAAATCCTGACTTACCACTACTCCTGTGGTCCGTTGATTCCTTCTTCGAATTGCCTGAGACCAAGAACCTGAAATTCTGGCATCAGGGAGAAGGTGCCCTTCTCAGGCCCAGTGATTACTCATCCTGGCAACTGTTCTTCCATCTTGCACAGGCGCACAAATGCTCTAGGGAAACCAGTATCCAGGTAATAATTCTGACCACTCTGAGATTCCCCTCCTGTGCAGAAGGCCAAGCTAACTATATCATGTTATGCTGTTAGCTTGACATGGGCAGGGTGGATGGTGGATGCTGTTAGGCTGTTTTGGACGGGCTTCATTAAGGCCAAGTTGGGCTATTAGGGGAAAGGGCTAGTCAGTAATTAAGGCCTTGCAGGCAGACTGTTTTGGGGATTTCATTGTTTTGAGGGACTGATTAAAGTCCCAAGAACTTCTGACATGGACATATATGAGTTACTATGGGACCATGTTATGAAAACAGACTTGAACAAGACCCTAGGAAACTTCCAAGAAGCAGCTGATACTCCTCAAAGTTGTGTATAAAATCCAGCACTGCACTCTCCACGCTGCCTCTGGTCACCAGGATAAGGCCCAGCTTGCTGTCCAAACCATCAAAAGGAACTTTTCCTTTCTTGCCCAAACTCTGCTTACTCTAGTTCTCAATTATTTTGGAGAGCCATCACCAGGCCACGTTAACATTTTGGTGAGCCCACCAGGAGCCACTCTTGTTTAACTTTGGTACCCAACCTGCATGCACCTGCTTGCTCTGCTGGTCTACTCTGTCAATGAGGTACCAGGAACTATTCTTCAGTACTGGGAACCAAGAGCCTGGGAACATCAGGACCTGCCATCTGGTTCCACCCCTGACAACTATACCATGATATAATGTTCAAAGCAAGAGATGATCATCCTGTCCTCAATTGCTCTGGCCTTCCTTGGGGAGAGCCAGACATTTGGATCAGTTCAGCCCATGAAAGTTTCTAGACCATTCCAGACCTGCTGCCATTTGATAGAAATCATATGACAGAACTGTTGCCTGAGTTCATTCTATTCAGAAATCTAGGAAAGATATATTCTATTAATATCTGATGCTTCAAAATATCCAGATGTGGGCTGGGTGTGGTCCCTTGTCTCTGTAATCTGGCACTCGGGGAGGCTGAGGTGGAAGGATTGCCTGAGCTCAGGAGTTGGGGACCAACCAGAGCAAGAACAAGAACCCCATCTCTAAAAATAGCCTAATGTTGTGGCAGGCACCTGTGGTCCCAGCTATTTGGGAGGCTGAGGCAAGAGGATCTCTTAAGCCCGAGAGTTTGAGGTTGCTGTGAGCTATGACGCCACAGTACTCTACTGAGAGCAACATAGTGAGACTCTGTTTCAGAAAAAAAATAATTAATTAAAAAATAAACTATCCAGATGTGGACTTGCTTGCTAATACAATATTAAATAACAAAAGGAATGAATTACAAGCCAGTTTTCTTCCTTTGTACCCTGGATTCATCACTTTTGTCTTTGTATTATATGAGGGATTCAGCAGTTACTAAGTTAAGTTGAACCCATTTAGATAACTTCTAAAACTCCATTGCTAGGTTAGCTTTTATCCTGGGGTCATTTGATGTATGAGATTTACAAGAATCAGTCTGTAGCACTCAAAAATAAAAACCGCTTTGAAAGCTGTAAATGACTGACTCCATACAGGACATAGATATTTTGAGGGAATGTTCTTTGTACATCACATTTTTTTAAAAAAATCATTTTATATCACCTATTTTTGTATTATCAGAGACTAGCTAGAAAGTATGTGGGTTTTGGTTTCCTTTCTTCATATCTTGACAGCCAAGGTAGGCTGGAGAAATGTGTGCCTCAGAGACCTGTATGACAGGAACTTTGGCCTTTCAGCAATTACTCAAAATTTACTTGAAATTTACTGCTGATGAATCTGTCAGATTTTGTTGATGGCACAGGTTAGAAGGGATCTTCGGTAAATGATTATTGCCTGGAAACTTTAGTGGTGTTAGTACTTGCTGATAAAAGATAGAATTCTCAATTCCTTCTTTATCAGAGTTTTATATTTGCAAATTACTTAAACTCTCTGAGATTTAGCATGCTGGTATGTAAAATGGGGACTAGAACACCTATCTATAGGAATTTTCCTTTATTTATGTTAAGTACTCTATATCAAGAAGTTTGGTACTGGTACATGAAAAATTTACATTGACTACTAAGACCCTGAATGTCCTAATTGCCACACACCTACTCCTTCCCTCCTCTTTACCCACATAAGTTCTGTTTTCTTGAACTTTTCTTACTGTCTGCTTTAAGAAATCAGGTTGCTAATTCAATTTCATATAATATGGTGTCTGTTTCTTTCTGAATATGAGTAATTGCTATATGCTATGCTTGCCTTACCTTGGTCATCTTCTTCTACCTTTTCCCATATAATAACAGCTAAGATTTATGAAACAATTATTACCTAGGTGGCAATATCTTAAGATATTTATTTATTTTTTGAGACAGAATCTTACTATGTCACCCTCAGTAGAGTGCTGTGGTGTCACAGCTCACAGCAACCTCCACTCTTGGGCTTAAGCCATTCCCTTGCCTCAGCCTTCCGAGTAGCTGGAACTACAGGAGCCTGCCACAAGGCCTGGGTTTGTTTTGTTGTTGCAGTTATCATTGTTCTTCAACTGACCCAGGCCAGGTTTGAACCCGCTAGCGTTGGTGTATGTGGCTGGTGCCGTAACAACTGTGCTATGGGTGCCGAGCCAAGACATTTGTTTTTAAAGTCGCTTAATTTAAAAACCACCTATAATGCAGGCATTATTATTATGCTTATTTGACAAATGGGGATTTCAAGGAGAGAGAGAGTGATTAACTTGATGTAAGTCAGAAAGCACATAAGGAAAAAGAGTCCTTTGAACAAATAAAACTAAATTACATAGGCAATATTTTCTTCTTGAAACCAGGGTTTTAAAATTTTAATAGAAAATCAAAATTAGCATTTTGTTTATGCCAGTGTTTCTCAAAATATGCTCCATATGAACTTTATCAGAATTTTCTTAGATGTTTCTTAAAGTACAGATTCTTGGGCCCATCCTTTATGAAATGAGAAGCTTGAGAGAGTAGTGGGGGGATCTGACTCTGAAACAGAATTTCCCAGTGACTCTTGGTACAATAATGTTTGGCAGCCCTTGTTCGATGCCTTTAATAAACACTGCTGGTTAACATAGTGCCACTGACTACGTACTCTTTATCTATAAAAGTTTTTACTTTTCATTTAAAAAGGCTCAGGCATATCAAAATGCGTCCAGTATTTAGGGTTTGTGTTTGTTATTAATATATCTTTATTTTTTTCTTTATCAATGCTTCTACTTCCTATTATGAGGTTTTTTCTGCTCCCAGGCTCACTTCAATGTTCTCCAATCATTGATATTCTAAGATGGATTTAAGGCAATGGATTGTCTTTCTCATAATTATTTGCTATTTAACAGTATTCTTTTTAATAACAGATTGAATAGACTTTAGGACAAGGAATATTTCCTTAATAAAGAAGGACATTACCTAGTGATCAAAGGTCAATTTATAAAGATATAACAATTCTAAATGAATAAGCACTTAACAAGGAACCTTCAAAACATGTGAAACAAGAACTCATAGAATTGAAAGAATGAATAAACATATCCACAATTAAAGAATTAAAATACTGTCTCTCAGATCTCTCAGTAAAGAGAAGGCAGGCAGAAAAACAGTAAATAGAAGATGTGTCCCACACCATCTTGATCTAATCGACATTTATAGGACACTCCACTTGACAATAAGAAAATATGTATTCTTGTCAAACATACATAAAATATTCACCAAGGTAGACATTTTCTGGGTCATAAATCCATCTCAATTAATTTAAACAAATTCAAGGCATACACAGTATATTCTCTAGCACAGTAAAGTCAAACTTGAAATTAATAACAAAAAATTTTCTTTAAAACTCAAATAATTAGAAATTAAACAACACACTATTTTTTTCAGGTATTCCTTCTATTATAAGTCAGCTTATTGTCTTTCTAGGGATATCAGTATACCACACGGTAAATACAGTCTGCTCTGGGGGTTCACAAGGATTGTAGAAAACAGCAGGCCCTGAGGGGGCACACATACCTGTTTGGGTCTTGTTATATATGTGAGTTCCTTCAGGCTTTCCTGTACATCTATAACAAGAGAAAGTCAATGACAGTTTTGAGAGTTTGTCTAGTTTGGATTACCTTTTGGATAAATTTTTCACAACCTTCACCATGTCTTATACCTAAAATTAAAGAGAAAAGGTGAAAAAGTCCAAAGCAAAGAATCAGTCCCACGCCACTGCTGCTCATCCTCAAGCTTCTGCAGAGCGTAGACCAGTCAGCTCCAGATATGCGCCTGGGGCAGGGCTGTAGCCTGTTTTCTCAGGGTAAGGTGATGTGGATGCTCTGGTCTCATTGAACTGTCCACTTCTCATCACTGGCTGGTTTTACGCACAAATGATGTATCCAGGCAGGAATGCCATCCACCTTCACTGCTATTGTTGTGGACAGGATCACCAAGTAGGGCTCTTTCTCCAGTGGTTTTAGCGGGTTCATGCTCCAATCTTTAATCCACAGCTGGTTACCTGGAGAACAGGGATGGACTGGAGGAGGTAATCTATGACATCTATCATTAACCCCGTCTGAAAACTTTTTTATTTTTCCCAGTGACATTAGTTAGTTAGTAAGTAAGTTCTGTTTTTCCAGGTTCTCTAGGGTCTCTGGTAAATTTCTTTTTTTTTTTCCACCAAACTTTATTTGCTTTAGGAGGATTGTTTTAGGAAATTTACTTTAGAATTAGAAATGTTGTGATATGTCACTGAGATGTATTGATTATTGTTTAAAATAGGGGTTGATGTGGTCTATGCTTCGAACCTTTATGTATCAAACTGTGATTTTGGAAATGCAAGAACAGAGCAGTCTTGGAGAGGCTACTCTCACTGTTCTGCAGAATCGCTGGCCTTCTAAGAATTAACAGTATTTTTAATAGCATAACTCTTGTGTGACCCTCTTCCAAATCTGTATTATTGTGAACCTGACTTCTGGTACCTCAAAATGCAATGAATACAGGCCCTTTAAAATGGTAATTGTGGTAAAATTGGTATATATATGGATCCTCATATGAAGAGATTAAGACAGACAACCCAGACTGAAGGAAAAACATGTGACAACACATTCTGCAAGCCAAGGAGAGGAGCTTCGGGAGAAATTAAACCTACCATCACCTTGACCTGGCCCTTCTGGTCTCCAGCACTGTTAGAAAACAAATTTTACTTCTAAGCCACATACTCTATAGTAGTTTGTTACGGCAACCTTATCGAACTCAAATAGGAATTAATTTCATTGTGTGTATATACACGTGTGTGTTGTATACATACGCACATATACACACACATTCTATTTAAAGGAATTTAAGAATGTGAGGAAAGTCGGCACCCTTTAATTGATTCTTTCAGCTTCTATAATGCTGTATTTGGCTCTTATAACATACAATGAATCTTGTTCCAGGCCATCATCCATTTTTGTATATAAATATATATGCACATATATATGTATATATTTAGTTAAGTTTCCTTATAGGCTATATTCAGAGAAGAAATATAAGAAGAAACCTGAATATTGGCACAGTCCTTTCCATTCTGCTTTACACCATTCCATATGTTACTTCATATTCTTCATATTTATCCTCTTTGATTCTCCCTCACTCTCTCTATTCTGCCTTGATATCTCTTTTGAAAAAGTATTTTCTCCAATTTCTCATGAATACTGATTATTCAAAATTCTTTTAAAATAACCATATGTGCTCCAGAGATAGCAAGTATTGTTGCTCCATTATCAGTTTAGTGTTGGGAAACATTCAATTCTCTTTCCCATAGGGAAGAATATCGTCCATTAATGTTATTATTTTCTTGCCCTGATCTCAAAGAAAGAAAAAGGGAACCCACTCTTCACACTAATCTTTGAAATCTCCATTGATGAAATCACTGATTATTTATTCTTACTCATGAATTCCCAGCTCACCTTGGCAATAGTTAACACTGAGTTCGTAATCATCTGGGCTACTTGCCACTTATTCATAACTTGTGTTGCTTAATATTTAGTATTCATATTAATGTTACTATCAGGGTAACATTTATTATTTATTCATTAATGCACAAAATTGTAATTCTCCGTTATCTACATATGCATAACTAATACTAATTTTTAACATCATTCTACAAGTTTTATTAGGTTTTGAACCACTCAATTTTAGGAATATGCTAACTTAGTTAAAGAGTTAAGAAGGCTTTACATTCATTTCTAGAGTATTTTTATTTATTTTCAGAATTTTAACATTTTATGTCAATGTTCAAAGTTTTAAAAACAAAACTCTAGATTTCAATTGAGTTGTAGAACATTAGAATGGTAGACAGATGAATAATATTATTTTAACCTTAAAGTTGGGAAAACAAAAGGCATAAAGAATGGTCTACTAATTTTCTAAGAATAAATAGAAATACATTTGAAATAAAATTAGGCAATGATATGGATTAGAATACAAAATTGAAACTTCACTAATATTAATATGGAAAGACAGAGCCAGGTGCCTTGACTAATGCCTATAGTCCCAGAATTTGGGAGGCTGAGGTAGAAGAATCACTGGAGGCCACAAGATTAAGGCCAGGTTGGGCAATATAATGAAATGGCATCTTTGCACAGAAAAAAAGAAAACTTTGGCTGGGCATGGTGCTGCATATCTATAGTCACAGTTACTCTGGACTCTGAGTCACAAGATCACTTGAGCTCTGAGCTTGGGAGTTGAAGATTGCCATGATCTGTGACTGCACTACTACACTCTTGTCTGGATGACAGAGCAAGATCCTGCCTAAAAAATTTAAAAAAAAAGATAATCTTATTTTTTTGATACACACACAATTGTAATAAACTAAAATTATGCACAATGATAGTACCATAGTATAATGAATAATGAATTGATAGATATGAATACAGGAGATTATAATTTTTAATGAGCAAAAGATGATAATTTATTTTCTATTTTATTCAACACTTAATGATTGACTCTCACTCTCTTTGGGCACTGCTCCAAACACCTGGTGTCTGTAGCCTTATTACACACATTTTTAGTAGAATAAACTCGAGAATAAATAGATAAGATAATGTCAGCTACTGACATGGCTTTGAAGTGTTAAGTTGTGTAGGAACATAATTAAGGAATATATTTTAATGTTAAATTATATTTAATAAGTGGAAAATAATTGCTTTAATTCTAATATTTTCATGAGTATCCTCTATTACAAGCACATCTTCTAAATATGGCAATAGCTTTACCAGTGACACTCTCTGGGTCTTGCATATTGCATTTGCAAATTTAAATATGTCCATTGTGAAATAGCCAACACTTATTATTAAAATGTTGCATTCTATGAAATGTGTAAGAGTATTGTCAACCTCATGCCATAAATATGTTTTCCAGGAATTAGGTGATTTCAAACATTCTACATAGTTAGTGTGCAAGAGTGGACCAAGGAAAAATAAGCAAGAAACATATCTACATTTATCACTAGCATTTCAATTTTTTTTAATCAAATTTAATACCCATTAAACTTATTAAACTTGATGGAAGATGAGATACCAGAATATTTGTTTAGTTAAATTTCAAAATGTCTCATGTAAGACCATTTAATTAATGTTATAAGAAATACTTGTGTGTTTTAATTTAAAAAAGAAATTAAGATGCTAAGAGAAATGTATTTAGCTGGGTGCTGTGGTGGGTGACTGTAGTCCCAGCTACTTGGGAGGCTGAGGGAAGAGAATCACTTGAGCCTAAAAGTTTGAGTTTGCTGTGAGCTATGATGCTGCAGCACTCTACCAAGGCAACAAAGTGAGACACTGTCTTAAAAAAAAGAGAGAGAGAGAGGTATTAAAAAAGCACATACCAGGAGGGCAGAGCAAGATGGCTGACTGGAGCCAGCTTTCCACAGAGGCTCCCATCCAGAAGGAGAGTTAAAGGACAGAAGTTTAACAAGTAAGCTGAAGGTTTGGAGCTGAGTCATGAGAGAAGGTTGAAGAACATACATCAACCCTAATGAGATGAGCTATGACCCCAAGAATACAAAAAATAGGTATAAAATCCATTGCCAAGCGGACAGGAGTACCCTCACCCATGAGAACGGCTTGCAGTATACTTTATATAAACAAGCGAGCAGAGTTCAAACATCCTCCTATTTTATCCCATGGGAGAGATCCTCTAAAAACAGGACCTCCTTCCCCTACTAGGGTGGCATGGCACTCTCCTGCCAGGCAGAAAACTGTATAACACTGTATATATTCCCTACCTGTAATTCTGAACTCCCAGCATTCCCTCCACTCTCAACCTGAGGTCTGGAGGCCTGTTCCACATGGAGTCCAGATTCTTGCACATTTTCTCAAGAGGTGTGGACAGGGCATGGGGTTTTTCAGGTCTTTGCTGGTTCTGCTGCACAGGAGTAGGGAGAAGATGGTGGACTGAAGGAACCATGTGGAACAGGGAGAGGCGGTGCCCCACAGCACAGAGCAGCAGTGGCACAGCAGAAACAATAGGGCTCACGCCCCTGGGGATATTTTGAACAGACAGTCCTGCCTCTCTGGGAAACCAGAGAAAGCTGAGCATCTTCTCTGGTAGCAGACACTGGTGGAGCAGATCTGGGATAGAAATGCAGGCCTGTATGTGGGCAGTAACCTTGATGACCTCTGGCCCCTGAATTCATCTCAGGGAGGATTCTTAAAAAAAAAAAAAAAAAGAAAGAAAGAAATGCAGACCTGTGAGTAAAAGGTATGTCTGAGGCAGTACCTGGCTGGGCAGTGAGCAGTGGAGACAGAGAATACAAGACTCATGCACAGAGATGGCATACTCCCAGGGTGGGGTGCAGCCAGAGGACTCCTTTAGTCAGGCTAAGAAGCACCTGGCCCCCAAGGGATTATACCTAAGACAGGAGCAGGCAGGTGGGGCTGGAACTAATTGCTGTTTATGAACTCCAACTGTACCTGCCCTAACACGGACTGCAGTGGAGACAGACACACCAGCTCCTGGCAGCGGCACAGACCAGGGCTGAGTCGCAGTTTCTGTGAACTCAAGCAGCATCTTGCCCACAGAGGAATAGACAGGACAGAACCACAAATTCTGCAAAAATATAAGTGTCAGAAAAATCAATCAAGAGTGGGGCTGGAACTGAGTGAACCACCCCAGTTTCCATTAACCACCCGAGGTTTTCAGGCCTCAGCTCCCCCTGCCAGATGGTGGAAGACTGTGGAGGCCTGGTAGAGGAGACATAGATCTCCCTGTGATTCAGGCAGGCACAACCCCCTGGAGCATCTGCTCATTGGGGGAACTAGGTCATAGCACTGTGGTATTACCAGTGACTGGGTGTGACAGAGGTGCAAGGTAGGGAAGGAGGCATCAATATTCCCAGAATAATTCATTTACTACAGGGTATTTCTGACTCCACAGAGTACCAGAAAGGGTCATAATTGAGCTGCCAACAGACCCCTGCTATGTAGTTGTTGGAGACCTTTTGAACTCTCCCACTTGAGACTGGGTGCTGACTGGGACAACTGACTTGGACCTCTTAAACTGGTCCAATCACCTGAGGACTATCCAATGTGGTACCTTGGGTGTATGGTTGTGGGAAGTTTGATTTTCCTTTTCCAGTTCTCAACTGTGGGGGATGGGGTGACTTAATTGCTGGTATTTCTCCACAGCTGACACTCCAACCCAGAGTAACTGATTCACTAGGGTAGGACAGAGACCAGCTGAAAACAAGACAGAGTCACTTAGCCCCACCACAATAAGCAAGTTCCCATCATCTCAAGCCTTAGCACTGTATGGGTCCTTTGCAAAGTTCTAGGAGAAAAGGTACAGACACCAGTCCCATCTCTTGGGCAAAGGGCTGGTTAATCACTACTCCAGGAGGCCCCCCAACCAACTTCACCTTATCTGCTCATCTAGCCAAATGATGTAAAATAATCACGGGGCAGAATCAGTGGAAAAACTCTAGTCACATGAATAACCAGAGTAGATCAACTCCCTCAAGGAACAATATGGCAGACACAACTGAAGATCCCATTCATAAACAAATGGCTGAAATGTCAGAAATCAAATTCAGAATTTGGATTGCAAATAGGATTAATAGAATGGAGGTAAAGTTGGAATTAGAAATTCAAGGAGGATTTCAAAAATTTTCTTAAGTATTCAATGAATTCAAAGACAAAATCACTAAAGATTTTGACATATTGAGACAAGAATTTTCAGCCTTCAAAGATTTGAGAAATACAGTAGAAACCCTCAGTAACAGAATGGAGCAAGCAGAAGAAAGGATTTCTGACATTGAAGACAAAGCTTTTGAATGCTCCCAAACTCTCAAAGAGGAAGAGAAATGGAGAGCAAAAACATATCATTCTCTCAGAGAGCTCTGGGATAATCTGAAGAAAACTAATATTCACTTTGTAGGAATCACTGAGGGTGACAAAGTTGCTTTGCAAGGCAGATTCTGAAATTCAGATAGCAGTTTTAGAGCCCAGCATGACTCAACCTGAACAAGCTATCTTCTAGGCACATCATAATTAACTTCATTAAAGTTAACATGAAGGAGAAAATTCTGCAAGCAGCCAAACTTAAGAAAACCATAATCTACAAGGGAAAGGATATAGAATGACTGCAGATCTCTCTGCTGAAATTTTTCAAGTGACAAAATGCTGGTCATACACTTTTAATCTCCTAAAACAAAATAAGTTTCAACCCAGGATCCTGTATCCACTGAAACTGAGTCTCATTTATGATGGAGAAATTAAATGACATTCACATGTTGAAGAAATTTGCCATTACTAAACCAGCTCTCTAGGATATTCTCAGACCTATCCTCCATAATGACCAACGCAATCCTGGTAAGTAAGTAAACTTACTCAGAAACTTTTGATCAAATTCCAACTTCCACAGTGGCAAAAAGATTAAAAATGTCCATGAGACTTTCAAAAAACTCGATAACCAAAATACTATCTTGCTTATCAATAATCATAATTAATGTGAATGGCTTAAATTTTCCTCTAAAGAGGGACAGGTTAGCTGACTGAATACAAAAACTCAGGCCAGATATCTGCTGCATACAAGAATCTCATCTTATATTAAAAGATAAATATAGACTCAGGGTACTGGGATGGTCATCTATATTTCAGGCAAATGGAAATCAGAAAAAAGCAGGTGTTGCAATTTTGTTCTCAGATACAATAGACTTTAAACCAACAAAAGTAAGGAAAGATAAGGATGGTCACTTCATGTATGTTAAGGGTAACACTCAACATGATGAGATTTCAATTATTAACATTTATGAACCCGACCAGAATGTGCCTCAATTTACAAGAGAGACTCTAACAGACATGAGCAACTTGATTTCCTCCAGCACCATAATAGTCACAGATTTTAACACCCGTTTTGCAGTGTTGAATAGACCCTCCAATAAGAGGCTAAGCAAAGAAATTTTAGACTTAAACTTAGTATTCAACATTTGGATTTACCAGACATATACAGAACATTTCATCCTAACAAAACTGAATACACATTCTTCTCATCAGTCCATGGAACATACTCCAAAATTAATTACATCTTAGGTCACAAGCCTAACCTCAGCAAATTTAAAAGAATAGAAATTATTCCTTGCCTCTTCTTGGACCATCATGGAATTCCTGTTGAATTCAGTAACAACAGGAATCTGAAACTCATACAAAAACATGGAAGCTAAATAACTTTATGCTGAATGACAGCTGAATCATAGACAAGATTAACAAGGAAATTACCAAAATTTTGGAACAAAATGATAATGAAAACACTAATTATAAAAACTTCTGGGATACTGCAAAGGCAGTCCTAAGAGGGAAATTTATAGCACTGCAAGCCTTCCTCAAGAGAATGGAAAGAGAAGAAGTTAACAACTTAATGGGACATCTGACGCAACTGGAAA
This sequence comes from Perodicticus potto, assembly GCA_963574655.1. NCBI lineage: Eukaryota > Metazoa > Chordata > Mammalia > Primates > Lorisidae > Perodicticus > Perodicticus potto. The sequence continues at coordinate 12,121 of CAUYRH010074062.1, forward strand.
AGGAAGAACATTCCAATACCAAACCCAGAGGAAAAAAAGAAATAACCAAAATTAGAGCAGCATTAAATGAAATTGAAAACAAAAGAATTATACAACAGATCAATAAATCAGAAAGTTGGGTTTTTGAAAAGATCAATAAAATAGATAAACCTTTGGCTAACCTAACCATGAAAAAAAGAGTAAAATATCTAATTTTATCAATCAGAAATGGTAAAGATGAAATAACAACAGACCCCTCAGAGATTCAAAAAATCCTTAATGAATATTACAAAAAATTTTATTCTCAGAAATATGAAAATCTGAAGTAAATGGACCAATACTTGGAAGCATGTCACCTTCCAAGACTCAGCCAGAATGAAGTGAAAATGTTCAGCAGGCCTATACCAAGTTCTGCAATAACATCAACTATATTAAATCTCCCTCAAAAGAAAAGCCTGGGACCAGATGGCTTCATGCAAGAATTCTACCAATCCTTTGAAGAAGTTCTAGTACCTATATTACTCAACCTTTTCCAAAATATAGAAAAAGAAGGAATACTACCCAACACATTTTATGAAACAAACGTCACCTTGATCCCCAAACCAGGAAAAGACCCAACAAGAAAATAAAATTATAGACCAACATCACTAAAGAACATTGATGCAAAAATATTCAACTAGATCCTAACAAACAGAATCCAGCAACACGTCAAACAAATTACACACCATGACCAAGTGGGTTTTAACCCAAGGTCTCAAAGCTGGTTCAAGATACGTAAATCTATAAATATAATTCAATGCATAAACAAATTAAAAAGCAAAGACCATATGATTCTCTCAACTGATGCAAAAAAAGCTTTTAATAATATCTAGCATCCTTTCATGATCAGAACACTTATGAAAATTGGTATAGAAGGAACATTTTTTAACTGATAGAGGCCATCTATAGAAAACCCACAGCCAATACTGTATTGAATGGAGTTAAATTGAAATAATTTCCACTCAGTTCAGGAACCAGGCAAGGTTGCCAATTCTCCACTGCTATTTAACATTGAAATGGAAGTCTTAGCCATAGTAATTAGGGAAGAAAAGGCTATCAAAGGTATCTATATACCATATAGGGTCACAAGAGAACAAACTTTCACTTTTTGCAGATGACATAATTTTATATCTGGAAAACACTAGGTATTCAGCTACAAAACTCTTAGAAGTGATCAAGGAATTCAGCAGCATCTCAGGTTACAAAATCAACACTCATAAATCTGTAGCCTTTATATATACCAACAATAGTCATGCTGAAAACACAGTCAAGGACTCTATTCCACTCACAGTAGTGCCAAAGAAGATGAAATATTTGGGAGTTTACCTAACAAAGGATGTGAAAGATCTATATAAAGAGGACTATGAAACTCTAAGAAAAGAAATAGTTGAAGATGTTAACAAATGGAAAAACACTCCATGCTCATGGCTGGGAAGAAACAACATTGTTAAAATGTCCATACTACACAAAGAAATATACAATTTTAATGCAATCTCCATTTTTTTTTTTTTTTTTTTTAGACAGAGCCTCAAGCTGTCACCCTGGATAGAGTGCTGTGGCATCACAACTCACAGCAACCTCCAATTCCTGGGCTTAAGTGAGTCTCCTGCCTCCACCTCCCAAGTTGCTGAGACTACAGTCACCCACCACAACACCCAGCCATTTTTTGGTTGCAGCAGTCATTGTTGTTTGGCAGGCCCAGGCTGGACTTGAACCCGCCAGGTCAGGTGTACGTGGCTGGCACCTTAGCCCATTGAGCCACAGGTGCCGAGCCCTAATGCAATCCCTATTAAACCTCCACTGTCATATTTTAAAGATCTTGAAAAACACTTCGTTTCATATGGAATCAGAAAAAACCTTGAATAGCCAAAATATTACTCAGAAATAAAAACAAAGCATGAGGAATTACCCCACCAGACTTCAGACTATACTATGAATGGATAGTGATCAAAAGAGCATGGTACTGGCACAAAAACACAGGTAGATGTATGGAACAGAATACAGAACCAAGAGATGAACCCAGCTATTTACTATTATTTGATCTTTAACAAGCCAATTAGAAACCTTCAGTGGGGAAATGGTTCCTTATTTAACAAATGGGGCTGGGTAAACTGGCTGGTGACCTGTAGAAGACTGATACTAGACCCACACCTTTCACCTTTAACCAAGACAGACTCTCATTGGATTAAAGGTTGAAACTTAACACATGAAACTATAAAAATACTAGAAGAAAGTTCAGGGAAAACTCTTGATGGAATCAGCCTGGGAAAATATTTTATGAAGAGGACACCTTGGGCAATTGAAGCAGTATCAAAAATACACTACTGGGTACCAAACTAAAAAAGTTCTGCACAGCCAAGAACATAGTAAGTAAAGCAAGCAGACAGCCCTCAGATGGGGAGAAGATATTTGCAAGTTATGTCTCCAACAAAGGTTTAATAACCAGAATCCACAGAGATCTCAAATGTATTAGCAAGAAAAGAACAAGTGATCCCATCTCAGGGTGGGCAAGAGACTTAAAGAGAAACTTCTCTGAGGAAGACAGGCACATGGCCTACAGACATATGAAAAACTTCTGATCATCTTCAATCATCAGAGAAATGCAAATCAAAACCACTTTCAGATATCATCTAACTCCAGTAAGAATAGCTCACATCATAAAATCCCAAATCCAGAGATGTGGGCATAGATGTGGAGAAAATGGAACACTTCTACAGTGCTGGTGAGAATAAAAACTAATACGTTCCTCTTGGAAAGATGTTTGGAGAACACTTAGGTATCTAAAAATAGACCTGCCTTTAGATCCTACAATTCCTCTACTAGGTTTATATCCAGAAGACCAAAAATCACATTATAACAAAGATATGTGTACCAGAATGTTTTTTATAGCCCAATTCATAATTGCTAAGTCATGGAAGAATCCCAAGTACCAATTGACCCACGAATGGATTAATATATTGTGGTATATGTACACCATGGAATATTATGCAGTCTTAAAGAAAGATGGAGACTTTACCTCTTTCATGTTTACATGGGTGGAGCTGGAACATATTCTTCTTAGCAAAGTATCTCAGGAATGGAAGAAAAAGTATGCAATGTACTCAGACCTACTATAAAACCAATTTATAGTTTTCATATGACAGTTATAACACAATTATAGCCAAAGAATATGGGGAAAGAGGAGAGGGAGGGAAGAGGAGGGGAAGGGGGAGGTTGGGTGGAGGGAGGGTAATTGGTGGGATCAAACCTACAGTGTATCTTATAAGGGTACATGTGAAATTTACTAAATGTAGAATATAAATTTCTTAACACAACAACTAAGAAATTGCTGTGAAAAGTATGTTAACCTGTTTGATGAAAATATTTCAAATTGTATATAAAACCTGCACATTGTACCCCATGATTGTATTAAGGTACACAGCTATGATTTAATAAAAAAAAAAAAAAAGAAGCACATACCTGCAATAAATATAATGAGTTTAAAAAATAAAAACCAATGTAGTGCTTATTCTGTATACCAATATTTTCATGATGTAGGTAAAAATAGGCATCACATTACCTTTACCTTTGGTGTTTACTCTTAAAACTATCTAAAAAAATGCAAATTATTTCAGATTTAAATAAAATATATTCCTTTGTACTCCAAGAAAATAAAATTTTCAAAACAATTATCTTCCACTCTGTTCAGTTACCAAAAGTAGTTTGTTTTTTCCTCTCCATAAAATTTTGATGGAATAATGTCATTTAATGAATTTTTTAGTAAATGCCTGCCTGTGGCAAGGAACAATTTAAACACAAAGGATGAAATGAAATCTTAATATGTGTCACTAATCAAGGATGTACACATGCAGTCTGTTTTTGAGAAGAGCTGGTATAAATAGCTTGTTGCCTTAGGAAGACAGCAATCTAACCTAAATTAATATGAATTACTACAATATCATGAGGAAAAAAATGTGCTTTGTAACTAAACATTTTAACTGGTCCAGAGAGTTTCTGTTTGTGCAAGTGTTATACATGTGCAAGATTAGTCTCTTTAAAACTATACACACTGGTAATTGTTCTTTTAGTTCCTCAAGTTATTTGCATATGTGCCTTTTGTAATTGGCCTGTGGTGATTTAAACATGTTTCAGGAGAAAAAAGGGTAGACAGCAGGAAATGTGAGGTTTTGTTTGAAATTCTGTTTAAAATCAGTATTATATCAAAGGAAATGTTAAATATTTTTTAATTATAATCTGTAAGATGTTCTCCCAAATTGTGTTATTATTGTCTCAAATGCCTTCTTTGTATGATTCATTATCATAAATTTCACCACTCTGAACATCATCCATATTGACCACACATTTTGGTTAAATTACTTTATGCTTTTTTTTTTTTTTTTTTTCGCGGTTTGTCCGGGGCTGGGTTTGAACCCACCACCTCTGGCATATGGGGCTGGCACCCTACTCCTTTGAGCTACAGGCGCTGCCCTACTTTATGCTTTTTAAAGTTATTTTTGCTAAGACAATTAATTAAATATTTGTCAGAAAATAAGAATATTGGGGACTTATGGGGCATCTAGAATTAATCTTGTAACTTTTTTTTGCCATATGAATATATGTTTAAAGAATTTTGACTTAAAATTAAAGTGAATTGTTATAATATTAGAAAAATATATTTAATATATATCTCATAGCCAGTTAATAATAGTGATATTAAACAGATTTCAAATGGTTTTTAATAAGATTTAACAATTGGTCAACAATTCACGGTGATTCAAATGCTTCCTTATTATTACAAAGAGGAATTATTATGAGAAAACAATCCTTCCTTATTTCATTAACTGGGGGTGTTTTGTTTAGTTTACAATTCCTAGTGTCCTTTCTCCTGGATTTAAGTCTTTTCATTTTAGTGTTTGTTCCTTCTTCTTTCTCTTTCCATGCAGACAAAAGTCCACCCCAAACTATACCTGCAATGATTTGTTGATAATTATGATGAGCAATAAAGGGCTGCCCTACATTTACATATTATAAAATATTGGAAAATAATCATTAACATTTAAAAATGCCTATTTTTTTAGTTACTCCTGTTTCTTTTGAATCAGGATTAAATGCATGCATTTTCTCCTCTATAACATAAGACCGCAGCCCGTCTGACTATCAGAATTGATAACTGAGAATCCATCCTTCCTTCCTACCTCTAGTATATAACATGATCTCACATTGAAATAGTTTATCATGAAAAGGATCCATAAGGATTCAATAATTGAATCCGTGTGTGACTGCATCAATTAGTACAAAAGTATAGTATTATATTTAAATCTGTTTTCATCTGTAAGTAACACTTTTAATTTTATGTACATGTGGACATATATGTGTACATAGATTTATGTCTTCACTTAGTGCTACTAAAATAATGTGAAGAATCCTAACAGAAGATTGAAATTCAAATGTGCTAAATTTTGTGTGATGCAAAATATTTCAATTGTTCTTATTTATGCTAATATTTGATTTTTCGTTTCTTTGAATCTTAAGCTTATCTGTGTTGCAAAGGAGAATGTAAGTTACTATATGACTACCACCAGGAAAAATTACATGTTCAGACGTGACATGTCCTGAGCCAGTTGAGGATGCAAAAGAAGGATGGATTGATTACATGATCTGCGTCTCCATCTATCTGTCTAACTTCCACCTAGCTGACCATTTATCTATTCACTAATCAACAGATTATCTTTTCTCTGCCGCACCAATGAGTTGATTCAGAAAGAAGTCTTCTTTGTAAACATTTACAACAAACTAGCATATGTAATGTTTTATTCTCTGTGTTCATCACTGGACTTCAGAGAAAATGGACGTTCACTTTAGGGATCAAGAGGTAACCAGGTTGGATTACAGGTCTCCGGAGAGTGCTTTGATTATGCAATTTGATTACCTTGCAACTTGAATCTTCCAATCCACATGTTATCTAAACTTATCTTCCTTGATGGGCAGCCCATTTGGCCTCAAACCCACTGTTTGAGCTGCCAAAGTCACATACTTAAAGAACATTAGAGTTCAAATTATTTATGTTATTTAAAAATCTTAGAACAACGCTTTTTTTATTTCTCCAACTAAGAGCCATTATTTGAAATTACCAGATGTTAAGGGTGATTAAGTAAATGATTATCTTTAATTTTAATTGTTTAATAAATTAATTATTTATTTAGCAATGACTATTTCATGCATTGTTTCTGTTTTTTAGAAAATGTTTGAATTAGATCATATTGGAATTGTTTAAATTTCAGGGATCTCTTAGCCATTTTTTGAAGAGTCATCAGCAAAGAAAGGTCATGGCATATAAAAATCTGATGAACATCCTATTTTCTCATCCTAAGGTTGTGTATGTATATATAATTCAGCTAACCCCCAGTTTATCTCACTTGGAGGAATATTTAGTCCCCTGAGAGCCAAGAACTAACTAGCTTTTTGTCTAAGTGATTTCCTCAAGTCCACTGACATTAGGTAGGGAAACTTAAGTAAAATATACTCTTCAATAACTATTTTCTTTGATAATTTATTTTTAAGATATGGTTTCACTCTATTCATCTGATTAGAGTGCAGTAGTATCATCATAAGCTCACTGCAACCTGAATTCCCGGGTTTAAGTGATCCTTCTGTCTGAGCCTCCTGAGTAACTGGCACTACAGGAAAGTACCTTATACCTGGCATATATATATTTTTTAGAGATGGGAGTCTCAGTTTGTTTTTCAAGGTGGTCTCAAACTAAAGGCGTCAAGGGATCCCCTTACCTTGACCTCCCAAAGTACTTGAATTATGGGTATGAACCACTGTACCCTACCTAAAGAAATTGACAAATGCCATCCACTACATAAGAGTTTGGGATCTAAATATACAGACTCCACTGAAGATAATTTTCACATAGTTATCTACTCTATGCTTATTTTATAAAGGTCTGAATTTTCTATGAAAGTAATATGTAATGGCTAAGAGATCTACATGAACATTGTTATTTTTATTTATGTGTGAAGTTATTTTTATAGTAAAAAGTTACTTTTATATTGCCTTAAGATTATGGAAAACATTACACTAAATTCCAAACACTTCTAATTAAAATTTTAGTTGGGGCACTGCCTGTGGCTCAGTGAGTATGGGCACCAGCCACATATACCGAGGGTAGCGGGTTCAAGATTGGCTCCAGCCAAACTGCATCAAAAAAATAGTTGGGCATTGTGACGGTTGCCTTTAGTCCCAGCTACTTGGGAAGCTGAGGCAGGAGAATTGCCTAAGCCCAGGAGCTGGAGGTTGCTGTGAGCTGTGATTCCATGGCACTCTACCAAGGGTGACAAAGTGAGACTCTGTGTCAAAATAAAAATAATAATAATAAAAAAAAAATTAGTTGGATATTTTTCAAGAAATAAAAATGTCACCAAAGTGTAATAATGCATTGAGAAGATTGTATATGAAAGACATGCTTTACGTGGAAAAGCAGAATTAACAGCCCTATTATAAGAGCCTCATCCTAACTTGTTACAAAGTTTTAGATGTTTAGAGAGTTGCATGTAGGCTTTGCAAAAAAGTAATAAGATGCAGTGACAAATATCTTACTTAAAATATAATCCATTTGGGCCTCTCTAATACTGAAAATTTATCTGCCTAGAGTTTTTTACATTTCACAGTCTACTGAGTGTTATCCTATTTACTTTTCTTTACTCAATGACATTTCTGTTATTAATGAATATTTCAAAATGTCTTTCTGATATACAGATGTATAATTTTATACTGTCCTTATGTGCTGCTGGATTTAGAAAGGACCTTAGATAAGATTGTTTCCAATCCTTCTCTGTTATAACTGAAGGTATTGATTTTCTTTTTTTTTATTGTTGGTGAGAAACTGGGTTACACTGATTGCATTTGTTAGGTAAAGTCCCTCTTACAATCGTGTTTTGCCCGTGTATGGTGTGCCATACACCAAGACCCCACCCCCCTTGCTCCTTCCTTCTCTCTGCTCTTCCTTTCCCCACCCCTCCCTCATTCTTTCTCTCTCTGCTCTCCCATTCCCCCACCCCCACTGTGTCATTAATTGTCATTAATTATCCTTATATCAAAATACAGTACATGGGATTCATGCTTCTCCATTCTTGTGATGCGTTACTAAGAATAATGTGTTCCACTTCCATCAAGGTTAATACAAAGGCTGTAAAGTCTCCATTTTTTTAACGGTTGAATAGTATTCCATATTGTACATGTACCACAGCTTGTTAATCCCTTCCTGGGTTGGTGGGCATTTAGGCTGTTTCCACATTTTGGCGATTGTAAATTGAGCTGCAATAAACA
>CAUYRH010074065.1:0-15176 GCA_963574655.1 Perodicticus potto
CCTCTAGTCCCAGCTACTTGGGAGGCGGAGGCAAGAGACTCGCTTGAGCCCAGGAATTGGAGGTTGCTGTGAGCTGTGATGCCACGGCACTCTACCCAGGGTGACAGCTTGAGGCTCTGTCTCAAAAAAAAAAAAAAAAGAATACCATTTCCTAAGGACAAATGTCTTCAACTTAGACTGCTAGATCAAGGGACACGCACACATGGTTTTTAAAATTTGTACATTCAAAAATATTTACTGAGTTAACACTTTGGCCAAGACATTGCCAAGCTGCCTCTCTGAGTAATATTCTCACTAGCAGACTTCTTAATCTGTGGTTTCAAAATTTGTAAAAATATTAAAAATATTTGCCCTTTCACCAGATTTTTAAAAACACATCCATTCTTGGAACTTATGCTTTTAAAAAGTTGTTAGCAATAGTAAAATGTTTTTCCATAGGCTTATTGATCATTTGCATTTCTTCACATTTCTACTATCTCTACTTTTTTCTCATTGAGTTCTTTGTTTCTTTTCTCCCCACTGGTCCTTTAATTACTGATTAGAAAAAATTTGCTAAATATTAAGGACATTAACTGGTTTTCATGTTTCAAATACCTTTTCAAAGTTTTTTCAAAATTCTGCTGATAAAATTTTTGATTGAGCATTTGTGTCTTATAGTCAGATTTGCCAGTTGTCATTTTTATGGTTCTTGTCTTGATTATCATGCTTAAAACACCCCTTCCCCACCCCAAGATAGCATAAGTATTATGTATTGTAAATATTATACATAATGTATTATATTCTCCAACATCCACTTTTCATTAGTGGAGCTAATCTGCATAGTTACACGGGACACGGCTATACACCTGAGGTTCCTACCTTAGTGAGCAATCCTTTCACGGTTGGTTTACCCTCAGGCTGCAGAAAAAGTGGGTTGGCTGCTTGTACTCGAAGAACATTTTGTAACACCTTAATCCATTCTTCTAATATATTGGGAGAATCTGCAGTCAGATAGTATGTGTGTTTTTCAGTGGTCAACTAAAATGGGATGAGAAAGGTATAGGAAATTGTAAAGATTTAGGATTATAAGCATTTCTTTGTCCATTCTTCAAACATTATTACTTAATATGGACATAAACATGCTACACCTCAGCTCCTACATTCTAATAAATGACTCCATATAATTTAATATATTTTAAACATTTTGTGAAAATTACAATAATTAAATTTTTGTTGAGATAATTTTTTAACGTTAGTTTACTTTAAAACAATTTATAGTATTAAACTTTGAGGTCACAACTTTATATACTGTTTACTTGTCATATTTTTATTTATTTTTTAAATTTTTTTGTAGAGACAGAGTCTTACTTTGACTGTGATGTCACAGCTCACAGCAACCTCCAACTCTTGGGGCTTAGGTGATTCTCTTGCCTCAGTCTCCCAAGTAGCTGGGACTACAGGCACCCACCACAACGCCCGGCTATTTTTTGTTGCAGTTTGGGTGGGGCCGGGTTTGAACCCACCACCCTGTGTATATGGGGCTGGCGCCCTATCCACTGAACCATAGGTGCCACCCTGTCATATTTTTCTTTTTCTCTCTTAAATGTGCTACAGGCTTTTGGCTATTGAAAAGAATAGTAGAATAAATGTAGACTATAATAAAATAACACAGCGTTTCGCTTTATCACCTAGGTAGAGTGCCATGGCATCATAGCTCACAGCAACCTCAAATTGCTGGGCTCAAGCAATTCACTTGCCTCAGCCGCATAAGGAGCTGGGACTATAGGTTCCCGCCACAACTCCCAGCTATTTTTTAGAGACAGGGTCTCACTCTTGCTCAGGCTGGTCTTGAACTCCTGAGCTCAAGTGATCCACCTGCCTTGGCCTCCCAGAGTGCTGGATTACAGGCATGAGTCACCACGCCTGGCCTAAAATAACTCATTTTTAGCAATTAAAAAGGAAGGCTATTTATATAAATTTTAAAAATCAACTTTAAATAAAATGAGAAGACCTTGCCTCTAAAAAGAGAAAATTCTTGGAACTAATACGTGATCTGGTATTACAAACTTATAATTTTCCAGTTTCAAATTAACCATATTGCAAGTTTTCTAGTGATTTCAGAAGTTTACAAATAATTCTCAACTACCATTCCCCAAGACAAAGCTCTCCCTGATTCTCCTTTATTAACTTTTGAGTTTTCAGGTATAATCCACTGGAAACAGGAATAATGCACCTTTCTATCATATGTGGTCGTCCACCCTCCAAAGAAGCAATACGAGAAAATAATGGTTATTGAAAACATCTCAGAAATAAAGTATCTATACAGCTTATATTTTAAATTTAATAGGCTTTGGGCAAAACTGGCCTATGTGTGGGGAAAATGGGCAGGAGGACATTTGGTGGGACTTGGTAGGACAGCCTTTCTGCTCGCCAGTATCTCTCCCACTTAGGTGTTATTGCATCTGAAGTTCACACAGAAACTGTTGTTTTCTGATTCTGTGTGAAAATACAAACACTTCTGAATTTAATAGTACATTACACAATTATCATCTTATTGGGAATTCATTTATCAGATAACCCTTCTCTAAAATGCCTTGACAGGCTCAGCGCCTGTAGCACAGCGGTATAGTGCCAGCCACATACACCGAGGCTGGCGGGTTTGAGCCTGGCCCAGGTCAGCTAAACAATGATAATTGCAACAAAAAAACAGCCGGGCATTGTTGTGCCGGGTACCTGTAGTCCCACCTGCCTGGGAGGCTGAGGCAAAAGAATCGCTTGGGCCCAGGACTTTGAGGTTGCTATGATGCCACCGCACTCTACTGCGGGCAACATAGTGAGACGCTGTCTCAATAACAACAAAAAAAAGGGCTGGACAGTTTGAGAGCTGAAAATACTTGGGAGATTAACTATGGGGAAAGAAGACTCTAAAGGAAGAGAGGTAAAAAACACAAACAGTTAATATTACAGATTAAAAAGTCTTGGGAGTTTCACATACTTCATAAGCATCAAACTAACCCCAAAGTGAATAAAGGAACATTGAATTATCTAATTTTCTTTCCATTAGCTTGGATATTTAAGAATTGAGTCTTAAAAAAAAAAACAACCTAAAAAATTTAAATACCTGAACTGTTTGTTTGTTATCTCCTCTTAAAATACTGCAGGACATACTGAGTTCAATGTGACCCTGGGGTTTTCTAATTACATCACTCTGTATGAAAGGAAGAAAACCAAAAGTAAAGTGATTAATAGTAATAAAAACAAACACTTTGTGTAAAATTACCAATTGTATTACATGGAAGAAAATTATCCAGGATTTTGATCCCTAGTGTGAGAAATTGAGGTTCATAATGTAAACAGCACTTTCTACTCACCGGAGATTTGTAGTAAAGCAATTCACCGCCTTTAAGAACAAACCACCTCCGCTTCCACGTCTTGACTTTACCACTCATTTTTAATAAATAGCCAGATTTTTCCAGTAGTTCCTAATTTTAAAAAGATTTTAAAACACTTTTAAGTTTCCCTTTGGAGGCTCAAACTAACTGATTCATTAATTTGTTTAAAATCTGATTCAGTGTTTACATTTTTCCCGTTATCACTAGAAGATGAAAAGGTTTTAGGGAGTTTCTGCTCTGGCTGTGAGAACTCCGAGTCTGTGGAGTAAGCATCAGGAGGAATAGCATAATCACTTTCAGAAGCCACAGAGGAGAGAGACACACCTAAAAGAACAAAGAAATAAATCAAGTCAATATTTAACCCTGGGTGGTCCAAACACCAGATCTGAACTCTCCTATGGAATGCAACCATTCCTGCACCATAAGCCTCCCAAGACTAGATTTATTCTCATTCCTTTGGCCAAGAATAACTTTTAAATCAGAAGACAGAACTAAGGGGTAGGGACTGTCATGTAAATATTCAAGGAGGTCAAAGGAACATGAATAATATTTTCGTATGATTACAACCACAGCTATTTCTACACATATAAAATATGTGCAACAGTCTACCTACCGTATATTTTATTAAGAATTAAAAATACATGTATGTACATATTGGCATGTAGGAAAATGCATGTTAAACTTTAATTTACCAAGAGTTTCACAAATCATATTTTAAACCATCTGTAAACACTTTCAAAGTAACTCCACATTTTAAAAAGAACAGAATTTCAGTAGTATTTTTCATGTAATCTAATAAACTACTAACTACTTTACAGATTTTGAAAGTCTTCCATAAAAGAGAAGCAATGAGATCTAAAGATACTAACAGCCTCTTTCATTTGCCCAGCAGCCATACAGTAAAATTCAATAGAACATATTTATAATAATAGAAAACTATTTTTGAGTGACAAGCCACGTTTGTAGCATCACTATGATTGGTAATGCTGAATATATTAAATAAAATAAGGACTTAGGTCATTAATCATTATAAAATCCAGCAATTTTTAGTAGAGACAGGGGTCTCACTCTTGCCCAGGCTGGTCTCGAACTCTGAGTTCATGCGATCCACCCACCTCGGCCTCCCAGGGTGCTGGGATTATAGGCATGAGCCACTGTGCTAGGCCAATATCCAGCAATTTGTAAAGTGTTTATTGGCATTTAAGGGACATATTAAGACAATGTCACTCTTGTGACACTACTCTTTATTTGACTGTGACAAGTAACAGTTGTGATACCACCTTTATTTTTCATAGAATAATAAAAATTTACACCTACAAAGGACCTATCAGAGATTGTCCTGGCTAATGCCCTAATTCTCTAAAGAGACTAAGGTTCAGAGATTAAAGAATTTGTCGGAAGTCAAATAGCTAGGCAGGGGTAACAATGGAGTGTAAATGTTAGGCTTCTAGCCCCAGGCCCCGTGTGCCAGGCACTGTCCTAGCTGCAGGGGTAGGGCAGACAAAAAAAGCCATAGCCAGCCAAACTATGTTCTCTCATGGAACACAGTTTCTAGTGTAGGGAGACCAATTACAAACAGGCAGTAAGTGCTATAAAAAAAATAAAACATAGAGCAGATTAAAGGGAAGAGAAAAAAACAGCAAGAGTAGAAGGACAGAGGACTGCAGTGTGAATGTATCATGGCGGATCTAGCGGAGAAAGCAGCATTCAGCAATGCAATGAAAAAGGAGGATACCAGGTGGAGGAATATCAGTGGGAAGGTCCTGAAATACAAGTATGTCTGGCATATTAAGGACAGCAGGAGGGCCCGTGAGGCCAGAGTGAGTAAGGAAGGAGAAAGGAGATAAGGCCAAAGATGTGAAAGGATCATGCAATATCTTATAGTCATCATGAGGAACCACTGCAGCCTTTTTAAAACTGTTTTCCTAATTATTTGTTCTTTTCTTTTTTTTTTTTTGTTATATTGAGACAGAGTCTCAAGCTGTCGCCCTGGGTAGAGTGCTGTGGTGTCATAGCTCACAGCAACCTCAAGCTCTTGGGCTTATGCAATTCTCTTGCCTCACCCTCCCAAGCAGCTGGGACTACAGGCACCTACCACAATGCCTAGCTCTTTTTTTTCTTTTTCTTTTTCTTTTCTTTTTTTGCAGTTGTCTTTGTTGTTTTAGCTGGCCTGGGCCGGGTTTGAACCCACCAGTCTCGGTATATGTGGCAGGTGCCCTAACCACTGAGCTACAGGTGCCGCCCCACCGCAGCCTTTTGAGCAAAAGTGCTATAACTCGATTCCGGCTACAGTGGGAGGACAAGGTGGGAGCAAGACTAGCAGAAGCCCAAAACGTTAGCCCGGGGAAAGCTGAGCAGCTCCAGTTGAAGCTGTATCCAGAGGTTCCACGGAATGCTGGAAACCAACAGAAATGCGATGTTGCATTAAAGGCTTTTATAAAATACAGATGTCATTTAGTGGCACTGGATCTCTTTGTCACCTCTACTTGTGCACAAAATTTCTTCAAAGTCCACTAAAAATAATAGACACGTCCAAAGTTTTCGTTGGTTTCCACTTTACTATTAGATTAACCAACAAATTTTTATGTACATTTTCTGCAACTTAGCAGAATAACAAATTGACTGAAATAAGTCTATTCCACAAATTATCCAAAATGCCACACTATAATATAGAAATCTCATTTTGGCCAATTATCTCGCTTGTTTCCAACAATAAAGTGATGTCTCTCTTACAGACAAGATAAGGCTAAAAACAAACAAAAAAGGACTGTGTAATTTGTCTGGAATCATAAAGAATTAAGAGAATTAGAACTAGAGCATAAATGTCTCAGTCCCAAGCTAAAACTCTTCTCACTATGGTTTAAAGCAAGTTCTTTGATTTTTTTTTGTAAACCCTCTAATGGGTAAAGAAAATTCCCAGTACACATTTGGAATGATGTGGAGTTGTCGTGCATGCCTTTGATTCTCCCTCACCTCGTTTCAGGGCTCTGGGGCTGCCTGGCCCACTTCTACTGCGCGTGTCTGACTCAGATGTCCGGGAGCTGGATCTGGAGCTATCCTCTTCCTCTGACCCAGAGGACTCATCCAGGAAAGGGCTGTTACTTATTTGGGTTGCCTTCTAAAGAAAAGCAGAAGAGCCTCCCTGTATCCATCCCTAAAGTTACCTCTCTTTAGATATAGAATGTTTTACAGGAAGAGGTCACAGAACATGATTTTTTAATAGGAAGTCAAGAATGTTTTGCTGTTTTCAAAGTCATGTTGTTAAAGCCCAAATTCTAATTAGCAATTTGTCGATTACAAAAGATTCCTGAAAACATAAGGTTGTCAATACCCGATGAGCTTCATTTAGGTACTTGGAGCAAGGAAGGAGTATCCTGGCACTTATACAAAGAGCATCCTAAATTAGGAGTTTTCTTTACATTGTTAATGCTATGCCTCCTTTAAACAACGAACAAGTATGAGTAGCAGAAGAATCACCTCGGACACTACAAGGTGGACTCAGACCTCTAAGAATAAATACCATCTCCAGACCTTTCCGTTTCTTTTTTTTTAAATAATAGATATTAACATGAACATCTAAAACTCTCTATAAAGGGACAGTTTGAGTAACATGTTAAGAAAGAAACCTGGAGCTTATTAATTAAACAGTTTTCTTTTCTTTTTTTTTTTTAAACAGTTTTCTTGATCTATCGTGAAGAGAACCACATGCTTAGCAGTAACAATAATGAGTTACCCCCTTCAAGGTTGTATACACTGGGGTTGTCATATTCTTGTATATCAGAGATGTATAAAGTCCTGACGTAGTATAGGAAAGCATTGCAATAGAATCTGAAACAGAAAACAACATTAAAAACCCTTCTCACTAGCATGTTAGTCTATTTCTTACAAATATGACTTAATATAATTTTAAGTCAAAGAGATATTGAATAAACACATATGATTCCTAATAGTATCATCTACTTTATGAATTATGGCATTTATGGCTTTCTTTATACACTTTGGTATATGGTTCATTATTTCCTCAAGCGTTCTAGTTCCCCAAATAGACATTTAGAAAATTCTTGGCTAGTGAAACAGCAACAAAATCACTTCCCGCAGCTTTTGTTTTTTTGGCATATCCATACGCACTTGGCTCAGGCTGGGCAGAACTAAGTATGATAAACTGCTTACTGATCAAAGATATTCTGACTATTCATAGCCCTATTATTGATGTGGTATTACAATATCATCATTGGTAAACTTGTATCAGGTAAATGTGATGTTAAAGATTAGAATATAATTTCCTGAATGGTAACAAAGCTGAACATCAATGGTTACCTCTGAGATAGGAATTAGTGATGGGATAGACGGGGGCTGGTAAAAAGAACCACAGGAAAATTTCTTTTTTTATTCCACACAGTTCTCTGTTATTTTGTTTTTGTTTTTTATTTTTTGTAATGGGCAAGCATCATCTCTGTAAGAGTTTCTAGAAAAGAAGGAAAGGAAAGGGGAAGGGAAGAAGAATAAGAAAGGAAGAAAGGAGAAGAAAGGAAGAAACAGTAAATGTGTTTTAAACCCTGAGACAAAAGAATACAGAGATGAATGTTTTTTATAATTTTAAACAGCTGAAATGCCACGGTTTCTCCACTTTAGCTTCTTTCAGGTAAAAAAATACATCAGAGTTAAAGGTATTTGTGTCTCTTTACTAAGTAAGATGTATATCAATTTTAAAATACAAATCAGCAACCTTAGAAATAATTTTTTGAAAGTCTATATAATTCTATATATTCCAATGACTTTAGACATTTAGAAAATTCTTGGCTAGTGAAACAGCAACAAAATCACTTACTTTTTAAAACATTTTTTTGATTGTGATAAAAACATTAAAATTTACCACCTTATCCTTTTTTTTTTTTTTTTGAGACAGAGCCTCAAGCTGTCGCCCTGGGTAGAGTGCTGTGACATCGCAGCTCACAGCAACCTCCAACTCTGGGCTCAAGCGAGTCTCCTGCCTCAGCCTCCCAAGTAGCTGGGACTACCGGCGCCTGCCACGATGCCTGGCTATTTTTTGGTTGCAGCCATCGTTGTTTGGCAGGCTGGGGCTGGATTCGAACCCACCAGCTCAGGTGTATGTGGCTGGCGCCTTAGATGCTTGAGCCACAGGCACCGAGCCCACCTTATCCATTTTTAAGTGTACAGGCATAAGTATATTCACACTGTTGTAAAACAGACCTTCCAGAACTTTCCAGTTTGCAAATCTCCCCACAGCCCTTGGCAACCACCACTCTACTTTCCGTTCTTATCAATTTGACTACTTTTGAGACTTCTTTTAAGTGTATTTGTTTTTTTTGTGCTTGCACTATGTTTTTCTATTATTCTATCATTTAACATACTGTCCTCAAAGGTCATCCATGTCATAGCATGCAACAGCACTTACTTTTATTAACATTCTCCACGTTGAAGGCCTCAGACATTCGAATGCCTGACTTGGCCACAGCATAAATTCTGCTTTCCTAATGTAAACGAGAGATGTGAATGGGGTATTTAAAGCAAAGCGATGATTACTTTTGATACACATGTTTTTCATTTGTTCTGCATTTGATATTCACCAGATACAACTGTATTATACACCAGTCAGCAGTGCCAACTATAAAGCGCCATTGTGACTAATGCCACAGAGATTCCTTCCATCCATTAGTCATTCTGTTATTTATGTTCCCAAATTTGGAGTTGGTATTTTAAATTCTTTTGAAGACAGGGAAAAAGTAAGAGAAAGCTTATTTACAATCACAACTACACGTAAACACTATCTTCAATACTCTTACTATCCTAGATTATGGTTAAAGTAAAAAGAATGACTGTAGCATGAAGCCAGAAACTATTCACGGCCATTGACTACACATAAACACCACCTTTAACATTACACCAATCTGGAACATGTTTTTTTGTGTGTTTTTTTTTTAAAGGAAAAACTTGAAGTCAGAAATCGTAGACAGAATAGCATTAAATGCTATCACTTTCTGACTTCAATGTACTTTTCAATCAGTGGGGTGGCCAACATTTTTTCTTCTCTGATGAACATTGGAAGAAGAGTTGTTTGGGGCCACACGTTAACTACACAGACACTAAGGAAAGATGATGAGTCCATGCATAATTTTTGTGATATATGCCGCCACAGATAAGCAAAAAAGTCCTCACAAAATCCACACGTGGCCCACAGGCTACAGGTTGGACACCCCTGAATGGAATTCATATCATGCCAAAAGTAGGTTATTTTGTTTTCTCTCTTTGTCTGACAGAGGGCTTCAAAATCGGGAAAGACTATCTGCTGTACCCCCACAAGGAAAGGAACCCCAGGTGTCTCCTACTACATAGAACACCAGGTCTTGAATTTTGTTATGGGTTTAACCTGGGCATGGTTGATTGTACCAGAACATAGTGGGCAACTACGGCTGTCCTCTTCAGGCTAGCCAGTGGCCTGGAAGTAACTGGCATGAGTCTCTCTGTATCGGGGACACTTCAGATTGGAGAAAGGCTGGCTAAATGCATCAGATGCAGTTTCTCTGAGCACATGATTGGGAGATACATCACAAAGACAAACCAGCAGATGGGCAGAGTGTGCAGAACAGAACAATATATAAAATTAAGGCAGTGAGTAGATGAGAGGCAGTCAGAAGCCATGAGAGAGTTGGGGAAAGCAGTTAGGAGGAGAATTAGAAAGAGAATCATTGTAGGCCCCAGAGGACAAGCTGAACTCTGGAGCAGCGTAACAGGTGTCATCTGCTTCTAAGGACCTGACTATCAGAGGTGCTACTGAATCTTCATGTGTTGTCCTGCTACAGTGACTATCATACTTTGAATGATAGTTCAGTTCAATAAGGATATGTTATGCCTTAAATAAACTCTTAAATCCTAAAATCAACTCATATTAATTGATGTAACTAGAACACATCTCTTTTCCTTGAAACCTGAACATACCTAGCAAACCAGAAACCTCAAACTTGGGTCAGTCTGCTGGAAGGCTTTTGAAAAGCAATACTTCTTCAGAAATAGCTTCAGAGGAGGGAGGAGAGAGAGAAAGGCAAAAAAAGTAGTAAAATGGTTTGCCAAATAAAACAAACTTGAAAGCCAAACTTAAATCTCTGAAAATCTCAGTATAATGAAAGAGGCAAAATTTTGACTTCTCACTGCCTAAAGGATAACATAGCTGGAATTCCAGAGATTCACATGCCATTAACTTCCACTTTTTTTGTGCTATCATAATTTAGTAATAGACTACAGACATTTCTATGTGAATACTGAAATGAGACGTCCTCTTGATAGCAAATAAGAGCAGACACATCTTAAGTTCTGAATTTATACAAGGAAAACATGGATGCCCTGATTTGCTTAAAATTACGTCAGTCACTAAATTTAAAAAAATAAAATAAAAGAACGTGGCTCCAAAATCCAAAACAAATCCTGCAACCCAGATGTTTACCTGGAAGCAAAGGTTAAATTATGCCAATATGTGAAGAAAAACATCAATCTATAAGAACTGATCACTTCGCCTTGTTTCAAATATAGGAAGAAATCATTTTTTTAGTCTAGCAATATGAATATTCCTAAGAAGAATCATACAGTAGATCAGTTCATGCTCACATTAATGGTTAATATAGGAAGAAGATTCAAGCTATTCTAGAGAAGGAAGCTTTGGTTAAAGGTTATATATGATATATAAGCTAATGAAAAAAATTAAATTTCTCTCGAAGCCAATCGAGTAAATGACTATGTTCAAAACCTGATGACTAAGTAGAGTTAATTTTCCTGGTTCAGAATTGACTGAAAAGTACTCAGGGGAACTCTTCTTCCCTACCTGCCAATGTTTCCTTCCATGTAGAGGGAGCTCCAATAACTGAACACTCCTCATCTCTCTCCACCCATTCACTTTCTCTCCCGTAAGAGGACAAGTGGCATAAAGTGATTGGTAAGCTTAGAGGGAGAAACTGGCATGTGGAGACCAGAACCTCCCCCTCTTGAGAAGTAGCTACTGCAGGAAACAAGCATCTGTTTCGTTTTTCCAGGTTTTAAGTTTTAGAGGGACACGGCCTCACTAAAAGAAGCCTGCGGTCCAGTGCTGCCAGGGACTGGAGGAATCAACCTAGCTAATCCCAAAGTTCAGAATTAGAAAGCTCATTTACCCACTAATTCCCTAAAATCAGTTTTATCAGTAAATAAGGTAATAGCCTGATCTTCCATCTGGGGAAGGGAAGAAGAAATTATATTCTGAAAATTAAGAAATGGCAGAACAATGCTGGATTTGAAATAGAACAGGAAAAGAAGTGGAGTAAAACCTGAAAATGAGTGTTGAGAAAAATCTACTGTGCCTGTGTTGCACACAGCAATAAAATTACCCAAGAAGGAAAACGGTGCAGGGGAGGAGTTGGAGGTTTGCTACACGCTGCCTTCTTCGCTGACTCACAGATTTCCTGGCCATCTGAATATGGAGATTCCAGGGAGTCATAGGAAAATAATCCATCATCACAACTCGTGTCCATGTTCTCTAACATTTCTGTACTGTCACCATCCACTAGATCAAGATCGGTTTCCTGAGGTCTCAGTGGTCGGATCATGCTTATCGCATTTCTGTTTGTACCAAACATCCTGTCGGAACTTAGCTGTGGCTGGCTTAGGTGCCTTTTGGCTAGAGCTACACTTATACTGAAAACATTAGGAATCCTTAACTTTGGGGGTGGCAAGTTTGATGAAGGCACTAACTGTGTTCCTTTTCCAGGGAGTGAGTTAGGATGTTTTGGGGTTAAAGCTGGGGTCAAAATAGGGCTGGGGGTGTTGGCCTCACTTGACGAAGATGAATAATCCAGTCTCTGAGACTGAAATTTTTTATTCAGTTCATCTGAGAAACTATCTTGCTCCTTTTTACTTGACTCAGAATTTCCCTTTCCAAGAGAACTATTGTGAGCTTTCCATTGTGCCTCCTGTTGCCAAGAATATAGCTTCTTGTGTTCTGGTCTCTTTATGCCGAATGTCTCTTCTTCGAATATGGAACTGCTGTCATCAGATGCGGTCAGATACGTCTCGCTCCCCATCCTGCTGCACTGGACTCCTTCCTCTGATGTGTGGCTGGAAAGGGTAGACGTGCACCTGGACTTGGGTCTTCCTTTGCTCCCATCTTCCTCATCAGAACTCCAGTCACTCACTGGAGCCCTAGAAGTCTGGGATATGCCACCATCTGTTCCAAAGCTCGTTCTTGTTTTCCGATTCTGTTCTGAGCCACAAGGAGTTTGATGCAATGTTCTCTGGCCTCTACTGTTTTCTAGAAATTGGTTATCAACAGACTTTTCTGGAATTTCCATTTCTAGAAAAGGAGAGATGACATCAATATGTTGTCTTTAATAATCTTTCTGTGCATTTAGCTACACTATTGAAACTAGCAATTTCATATTAAAGAAGATAATTTATCTCAATGGTTAGGGTGCCAGCCACATACACTGGGGCTGGCAGGTTCGAACCTGGTCCGGGCCTGCTAAACTACAATAACAACTATAACAAAAAAATAGCCGGGCATTGTGGTGGGTGCCTGTAGTCCCAGCTACTTGGGAGGCTGAGGCATGAGAATTGCTTCAGCCCAAGAGTTTGAGGTTGCTCTGAACTGTGATGCCATGGCACTGTACCCAGGGTGACATAGTAAGACTCTGTCTCAAAAAATAAATAAATAAATAAATAAATAAATAAATAAATAAATAAATAAATAAATAAAAATGAACATCATTGATTCTATTTTAGAAGCAAAGAAAATGACAAGCTTCTTTCAAAAAAGTTTCTTTCTTTCTTTCTTTTTTTTGAGACAGAGTCTCACTTTGTCACCCTGGGTAGAATACTGTGGTATCATAGCTCATAGAAATCTTAAACTCTTGGGATCAAGTGATTCTCTTGCCTCAGTCTCCCGAGTAGCTGGGACTACAGGTGCCCACCACAACACCCGGCTATTTTTAGAGACGGGGTCTCGCTCTTGTTCAGGCTGGTCTGGAACCATTTTGGTCTCCTAGAGTGTCAGGATTACAGGAATGAGCCACTGCACCCAGCCCTCAACAAAATTTCAAAACTATCATAAAGTAAATTTAAACATTATAAATACAAAGCTATAGTTTAAGAAATAAAGTTTGCACCCAAGCTTTAATACATGAAATACGCAAAATCATGAAGACAGCATAAACAGAGAAAAGCTTTCCTTATTGTACTTTTGGTTTAATCATAACTATGAAATATGTTTTTTATAATAACACTCTTTAAAAATGTGTTTAGGGCAGGGAGCAATGGCTCACACCTGTAATCCTGACACTCTGGGAGGCCGAAGTGAGAGGATCCCTTGAACTCAGGAGTTGGAGACCAATCTAAGCAAGAGAGAGACTCCCCCCTCTATTAAAATTAGAAAAATTAGCCAGGCATTGTGATGTACGCCTGTAGTCTCAACAACTTGGAAGGCTGAGGTAGGAGGACTGCTTGAGCCCAGAAGTTTGAGTTTGCTGTGAGCTAGGCTGATGCAATTGCATTCTAGCTTGGCCAACAGAGTGAGATTCTGTATCACAGAAAAAAGAAGGTTTTAGGTATGGCTTATTTGTATTTATTTATATATTTTTGCTTATTTTTATTTGTAAGAGAATAATAGTTTCATAAGTGATTACAAAACTTTAAGGAGTAAAAAAGAAACTCTGAAAACACTAAAACCATACACAGGTACTTTATAATTAAAGAACTGAGGCTGAACAAATAAACTCTAGAACTTGCAGTCAGGCAGTTTGTTAAATTTGCAAGTGAGCAAGAGGCAGGCAACCTCAGCTGTACTCAACTGACTGTTGGAAAGGGGGAAGGAAATTAAAATGGCTTCTCAAAAAAGAAAAGAAAATGCAAGTAATGGCATGAAAGCAAGGAGCAAAGGAACCTTCTGATTGGAAACACATGACATGGTTTCTAGAATTTCATAACCAAGCATAGAGGCTAGAGAGACATAGCTTTTTAGGGTTATAATTTTTCTTCTTTGGAGGAAGGAAAATGAACTGAAAATGGAGAAGACTTCCTATAATATTTGGGAAAAGTCAACAAAAGAGATTCACTGGAGATGGCAAAGCCAGTAGATATACAATAAAAATAAGATTTAGAAGGGCTTTAAGACTAAAAGAAGAAGAGGAGAAATCTGTACATAGGACCAGGGTTCAAATGCCTAGGTAAACATTTTCCCTGTACAGCAACAAAAGGGGAAATCAAAGCAACTACTCAAGTATCCTGTAGGGTTTTTTTTATAAGTTTGCTATGCCATATTTAATTTCCTGTTTAATATTAGGTAATATTTTATATTTTCAATAAATAATGAATAGGAAATTCATAGTTGTAATCTGAAACTCAACTAACCCAAGTATACTATCTTGTAGATAGAAATGTAGACATTTAACTTTAATTTATTTAAGAGATGCGGTCTTGGCTCAGTGCCTGTGGCTTAACGGGCTAGGGCACCAGCCATGTGCACCTGAGCTAGTGGGTTCGAATCCAGCCCAGGCCCGCCAAACAACAATGACAGCTGCAACCAAAAAATGGCCGGGCATTGTGGCGGACGCCTGTAGTCCCAGCTACTTGGGAGGCGGAGGCAGGAGACTCACTTGAGCCCAGGAATTGGAGGTTGCTGTGAGCCGTGATGCCACGGCACTCTATCCAAGGTGACAGCTTGAGGCTCTGTCTCAAAAAAAAAAAAAAAACCCCAAAAAACATAGCCGGGCGTTGTGGTGGGTTGTCTGTGGTCCCAGCTACTGGAGAGGCTGAGGCAAGAGAATCGCC
>CAUYRH010074068.1:0-42655 GCA_963574655.1 Perodicticus potto
TGGTGTCTCCTTCACTTTACACTTAGGACTAAATGTGGAACCCCCATTTCCTATGCCTAGGTCAATTTCATGTGAATTTCCTAGGCCTCAATTCCATGAATGGACTGTGTCCATTCATTGATACATTCATTCACTTTGCCCAGGAGGAAGGGACTGTCTTCATTCATTGATACATTCATTCACTTTGCCCCTGGCAGAAGGGACTGTGTTCATTCCTTTCCTGGCCAAGGAACCCACACACCTATATATACTCTGAGACTAAAAGCCTAAAGGGGGAGACGGGGAAAGACCGGGAGAGAAACGGAGAGACCTTTTCTCTCCTCACTTGAGTTCTCTCTCTCTACCAGGAGCTTTAGTGTTTTCTGTATTCTTTTCTGTATTCTTTTCTGTAAATAAATTCTGTCTTACCACTGGGGGAAAAAAAAAAAGAGAGAAGAAAATGCCATGAAGGCTATGTTAAACAGTTTGATGAAAACATTTCAGATTGTATATGAAACCAGCACAATGTAACCCTTGATTGCACTAATGTACGCAGTTGTGATTTAATAAAAAACAAACAAACAAACAAAAAGTTTAGCTAAATTCATGGTTAATCTTTGTAGACCCCACTTCTCTGTAATTAATTGCAAAGCATGAGAGATTTTACCTTAAAAATATCATGTATCTTCAGTCAAAATAAGTATTACAGTGATGTATGGATAATTTGGCCAAAACATAGGCATCATTTTTTAATAAATAAGATAGAATGAATATTTGAAAAAGAGATGCTATCATCATTCAACCTTGCCATCTGCACTAAAGCCACCAGCACAGAGCCAATGAGTTTGGGACTTGGTCTCTGAATTCAAGTGCTCAATTTTATATCTTCAGATTCTTTCAAATTCAATTTAGCTTTACTCTCAATGTCATGTGTTATTTCTTAAAAACTGTTGAAATTAAATATAGTAGAAAGCTGAAGGAAACTCTCTGTGGATAAAATATGTATTTTTATTAAGCCACTTTACTCCTGGCAACTGCTCTGGTGGTGTGGTGGTGGCAGCATTCCTAAAATGCCAGTGTTCCACTGGCACTGAACACTGGCACTTTACGCAAATAACTGAGAACTCTGAAGTCTAATCCATGTGAATTTCCCACCTCATCCCTAGTAAACTGCCTAATTTCAGGGTAGGATGAACAAAAAAAAAAATCATAGAATCTTATGGTGAGTATTCAAATTTAGAGGTAGGTTGTCATTCTATATTCCTACTCATGCCTAATAAAAATTTAGTGGGGAAACTTGTTTAACCCTTCAATCAATGGAGTCTTCGTCTACTTTATTTTGGCGTAGTTAGTTGTGAGTTAGCTGTTTGTTAAATTGACACTCCTTCACTGATGTCCTGGTCTTTCTAATTTCTCTCCTCTGTTGCCTTTCTCGTTATGTTGCCTGGGTATCTTGGAAGCTTACGTGACTGTCTACAATTATCCTTCTCAACAGCTCCCCTTTATTCCTCATACACACCCAGAAATTTGTTGTTCTTCTGCATGGGATGAAAACCCTGTGGCGAGCCAAGAGTGTAGCCTTTTGTTTCATCCATCTAGCCACCCTCTTACCCCAAGTGTAGGCAAGAGTTTGAGCAGAAAGCCCTGTTTCTGCTAGAGGCTGAAGCTTCTCTGGATTATGCCTAAACAAACAGGCTTTTGATGCAATACATATTCTTCAGATACCTACCTGCATATTTGCACCTCTACTTCAAGATTTAACCTCAATACAGAACTTTTTCATCTGACTTCCTCTCCCAACTCCCTATACATTCCTGAGTATGAAGTTTAGCATCTTAGATGTGTTGACATAAGTTTAAGTTAAACATTCTTTTACTCTCTTAATACTATTTCCTGCTATAGATTAAGAAAAATCAACTTTGTCTCTCATGATTCCTTTAAATAAGGTAACATCTGTCTTCCTTTTGAAGAGAAGAAAATGATTCAATGAAAAAGGAGTCAAAAGATAACAAGATTTTACAACATGAAAATGTATTTGAAAATACATCTAATTGCACCCCAGTGAATAGATACATTATACTATATCTATTTTGTCAATATTGATAAATTTCCCAAATTCAAAGAAAAAAAAGGCCTTCAAAATGACAGTCCAGAGGCAATCTTTGTATCACGTCTGTGGGTAGAATTGTAGTGATTGGCTCCAAAATGTTATAGCACATCTTTTGAAGCTGTTCAAAGGGAAACACTACCTAGTTTGTGATCACACAGAGCTTGGAAGGCAGTGTGCACAGTGCCTACAAACTTCAATATTTTTAAGACTACAATGTACACCTGCTAGGGCAGTTTTTAAGATGCAGTCCAAGAATCACTTATATCAGCAACATAATGTGAGGCAGATTTCACAGCCCCAGCCTAGATCTACTGAAGCAGAATATTTTAGGACAGAAGCTAGTATTATCCATGTTTAATAAGTTGCAGGGATGAGACTCATGTACATTTGTGACTGACACACTTTAAACATTGCTATCACACAAAGGGCTAGGACATTTTTCCCCTTCTGGATAATTTACTGAAGCCTAAACTGCACCAGTCTTTTCTGATCATTAGATAACTTACTTGTCAGAGATTAGAAAAAAGGGCTATATATACTGGATTCTAAAACGTGATAGAAATAAACAGGAGAAGACAAAATATGTGTCACCATCCTCGTTTCCATGTTGCTCTACATATAGCAAATTTCTTTACTTCATGAGTCATCACCTATGAAATCTACATTTCTTTAATTTATGAAGATTCTGCTAAAAGTGATTGAGAACTTCAGACTTTATAAATTCAAAATTTATTAAGTTTCTACGCTGATTGTCACAAATAAAAGTATTCACTTTCACGTCTACAGACGAGAGAAGGTTTCAGGAACTTTATTTTTTTTTACAAACCTACTCACACAACCAATCCTACATATTTCTTCTCATTATTCTTCAGTTTCCTCAAACATCATTCTTTAAATAGTCTGTGCTCTAGTAGTTTAATGTTTAATAGTTTATTTTGTTCATGAGAAGACACATAATCAGCAAGCTTCCCCCGCATTTAGTTTTAAGTTATATACTGATAAGAAGAAAGACTTATTCCTAAATAGTCAATTTCCCTGGGGAAGAATTTTTTCTCAGCGTTTCCAGTCTCTCTCTAATCCCTGGAGAAACTGAATTTGCACAGCATCCCTCCTCCTTTTGAGACTTCCCTGCCCACAGAGAGCGTGCCTTCTGTTTTACTCCAGCAAGCCATAACTTTTACAAAACAAGCACTCTCCTGTGAGGACATCTGTGGCTGTTTAAAGCTGTCTGTAATTTGGTGGGAAAGCCTAATTCTGAGGTTTAGGAGTCTCAATGTTGTCACCTCCTACAATACATCAACTGTCCACATTAGGCTCATATTTTGATATCCACCTGCTTGAATATTTTTTGTCTATCTCTAAATTGGTTTCAAACACAGAAGGGAAATTAGAGTAATATTTATTATACTCCTCCAATACCCGAAACTATTACATAATTTGAGTAAATCTACATATAATTTGTAACATCTGGCCACTATTACTGGGTTTTCTTCATATTTCTGTTTTACAACCTTCAAAATAGAGAGAGTTTGTATTTATGCTTATGAAAAACTATGGGGTCTGCAAAGGGTTGTCAAACTATTCCAGAATAAGAGGCAAACAATAGATCAAAAGGTTAAATACAATAGCATCATGACAAGGTTTTTGGTTTTTTCTTTTTTTTAAATCTTAGCATAGGATAATTGGTAATAATCATTAGAGGAAAATTTCCTTTCTCCAGCCCTCTGTTGCGTTGTGAAGAGGCTTAGAGCAAAATCTTGGCCTCTCTCCCAGTGTGCCCTGCCATTCGCTTTTTCCTCTGGAGGATGGAGCTATTAGAAAGAACCTAGGTGCATGGTCCAACCCTGCTGAATCTCATCTTTGGAACATGCCTGCCACAAAGAACAGGTACACCAGTTGTTTCCTGATACACAGCATTTTGTAGTAGTGGCCTGTGACTTTTCTATATTTCCTATGAACAAACAGATGATTCTGCTTAATACTGGGTGCAATATTGAGAAGTCCATTTTTCCACCAACCTGAACCATGGTCTCTAAACATGGTGAGAAGAATTGTCAGGAATTGTGGACACATTCTCATCTCAGTGTACCTATCAGTTGCTTTCAAATCAACTAGGGGATGGGGGTTTTTTATTTACTAGGTTGCCGAAACTAAAATGACCCAAACCACTAGATGATAAACCCCATTGAAGGGGGAACTTAATTTTGTTTTTATTGCTACAGCATCAGCACTTGAAATAGTACTTGTCACTTATTAAGCACACAGTAGGGTGGCGCCTGTAGCTCAGTGAGTAGGGCACTGGCCCCATATACCAAAGGTGGCGGGTTTGAACCCGGACCCAGCCAAACTGCTATAAAAAAAATAGCTGGGTGTTGGGGTGGTGCCTGTGGCTCAAAGGAGTACGGCACCACTCTATATGCCGGAGGTGGCAGGTTCAAACCCAGCCCCGGCCAAAAACTGAAAAAAAAAAAAAAAAATAGCCAGGTGTTGTGGCAGGCGCCTGTAGTCCCAGCTACTCAGGAGGGTGAGGCAAGAGAATTGCCTAAGCCCGAGAGCTAGAGGTTGCTGTGAGCTGTGACAACACAGCACTCTACTGAGGATGACAAAGTGATACTCTACTCTTAAAAAAAAAAAATTCAAAGTATTACATGCAAAGTATTAATACTTTGCATGAAATATCTTATTTTATAATAGTGAAATTGCTTTCTCTTTTGTCTTGTGATTTTTTTTGAGGTGAAATGTAAGTTTTTGTTTGAGTAGTACTATTATACCTATCTTGAGTGTCTTGCTTGCACTGTATCACACCATACCTTTGTTTAATTCTTAATAAACTGTTCACTTGTTAAAAAAAAAAAAAATTCAATGATTCGATCTTAGAATAAAAACCTACAAGTAAAGACTTTTAATGAGTTTTGTTTCACTGCACAATCTTAAAACACAACTAACATCTACCATCATAGCCAAAATTAAAAAACCAAACATCCACATAAAATGCTAATTAGGGCTACATTACTCATACCTTGCTGAGGGGAGTATAAAATGATGCAGCTATTCTGGAAAACCATTGGGGCAAAGGTGTTTGGTTGGTTTTTGCTTGTTGATTTTGTTTTAAACTAAGCAGGAGACTAACATACAACCTGGCAGTTGCCTTTCTGTGCACTTATTACAGACAACTAAAAACTTGTGTTCAAATTTTACACAAAAACCCATACATGAATATTCATAGCTGCTTTACTTGTAATTGGCAAAAGCTGGAAACAACCCAGCTATCCTTCACTGTGTAAATGGTTAAACTTTGGTACATCCACTCATATCATGGAGTACTACTCAACAATAAAAGCAAATGAACTACTGACACAATCAATAACGTGGATGAATCTCAAGAGAATTATTTGGAGTAAAATAGAGCAATCCTGAAAGGATCATGTGAACACTGGATGCTTCCATTCATACACCATTCTAGAAATGACAAAATTACAGACATGCGTAGTTGTTGCCAGGGATTAGGGACAGGGAGCCAAGGAAAGTAGATATTGTTATAAAAGAACCACACCAGGCATCCCATGTTGTTGACCTCTGCTGTATTTGGATTGCAGTGGTAGGTACAGAAATCTACAAGAGTGATCAAAAATTACATTTAGGTCAATACAGAAACACATGCACAAGTACATCTAAAGCAGGGGGAAATGGAATATCTATGATCTAAATATCCTACTGTGATGTTGTACTATAGTTTTATAAAGTATTACCTTTGAGAGGAACTGGCTAAAGACTTCAGAGGATCTCTGTATCATTTTTTACAATTTCTTTTGAATATACAATTATCTCAAAATAAAAAATTTAACTTAAAAAGTCTAATTTGTACAGAGAAAATGTTAACATCAACTACCAGATAAGAAGCCTTTATATTTTTCCCTAAATTAACTTGTTCTTGGTAACTTCTTTATTTCCTCTTTCATTTTGCTCTTTTTATCAATGAATTTTTGTCAAAATAATTTTAATTACCAAACAAGTCATGCATATTATAACATGTAAGTTAATAAAGAAGCATATGAAAACAATGTATATAAAATCTCTTTCCCCTGGCTCCCATCTTACTATGCACAAGTAACAGGCTTTAAACCTTTCCAGTCCAGTTTTTCTGCCACCCACACACTCCTCAGCTCTTATTTATTCTGGGCACGGAAGATGTTGGTGGATTATTTGTAATTATCCTATGATTTTAAAAGAGAAAAACATAAATATGAACTCACCTAATGATTTTATTATACATTTTAGGTTAAAAAATAATACAGTGTTTTTATTTATTTTTGTTTATAAACAAAAAAAATACCACTATGTCGGGCAAGGTCCAATATAGGATTAGAAAATTATATAGGTATGTACATGTATATGTACTTATATGCAGCATTTCATATACAGATTCAGCTACAATATTTCTTAGGAGAAATGTGCATATCAATCAATAATAGAAATTCATTTTAACCATTTTTATGGGGATACTTAATAATGAAAATCTGCTATAACATTATCTTTTTGTATTTGTCCTTTTATCCTGGTATTTTTACTTTCATAAGACAGAGTTTCCCAAGTAGGTTATTGGGTCTATACACACATTTTATATTAGTGGTTACTAGCCATATTTTTAAAAAACTAGTTACTCAACAGAGAATAGTACTTAAGATAAACCTCTTGTGCTTCAGGGGTTATAACGAGCTAATGAAATATAAGATGGCCAATTACAAAGAAAAAAGACCTGAATTTCAATATTTTAATTCCATATTACATTTAAAAAGCTTATCCTTGCTTTTTATTCTTTGCATGACTGCATTGAAACTTTTTCTATATTTTGTACTTCAATTTTTATCATGAAAACTTGCAGATTAAATATTTTTAATAAAATGTAATATGAAATTATAAGAACTATAAAAAAACTAAGAAATTTGTATACGGTATACTATTTCCACTATCATTATGTCTTCAAATATATTTGTTGTTAATTTGAAATGTCAATTTCAAATATGTTTTACTGATAATACCCAGTACTGGAAAAGGCATAAGAAAATTCATTGCTTGGTAAATACTTCTAGGAAATAATTAGTAAATTTTGACAAATACTTGTGCAAATGTTTTACTTTAACCCAGAACTTCCACTTCTGAACATTGTGATAAGCAAATAGAAGAAAATTTAGTAAAATGAAGAAGTGTCCATAATATATTGCTAAATGAAACAGCAGTTCCTAAGATAATACATTAATTTAAGCTTCTTTTAAATTATTAAAGGAAATGAAACCCACACCAACTCAGTTAAGGAAAAAATTTAAATGTACCATAAAAACTGAATGCAAAATTTGTACACTGGCTATAGGGCTCCACAATAATCAGGACTCTCTACCTGTTTCTGAATTCTCCTTTCTGTTAACCTGTGTTACAATCTTCCCCTGCTGCATCCTGTCTTCCTCTGCCTTCTGCTATACATGCCAGAAAATGTTTGATTCTCATCTATTCACTAGACCAAGGAGTGGGAGACTGGAATTTGTTTATTCCAGTTCCAAATCCCCTCCTAGAGAAATATCTTATTCACTCTGTTTGAGTCAGTTGCCCACCTCCTAATCTAAACATCTGTGTGAGTATTTTCTTCTGTGTAAAGAAAAGTTACATTATAGGAATGTATAAGATATTGGGACTCTTGCCTCAAGATTCTTGTAAATAGGAAAAATATATGTATATATTTATGGAAAACATCTTTTGAGTTAGCTGCTCAGAAATTCCATAGAATATAACAAGGATAAATCAGAAATATAAATCTAATTATAATTTCTATAAAGATTATGCCATATATGAATATATATAAAATACATAACTGCTACGTGAATATTATCTGATTATTAAAGTATTAGGTAATTTTAATTTTTTATTCTATATATTTTTCAGTTTTATCAATAGATATCTGTAATCAAAGGAAATATATTTTTAAAAGTCATATAAAATTAAATCATTATAGAAAATATCTAAGATCCACAATGTTACCCTCACATATTGCTTCATTAAATAGATGTTCTGAAAATATGCATGCAAATTTTAAATTAAATAAGTTCACAATGCAATAGAACTTCTATAGTTGACCATCTCCCTACATCGATCACTTCCTTAAGTAGACCTAATGTGTATTCAGTTTTGATGGGATGAAATGTTCTGTAGATGTTTGTTAAATCCAAATGTTGAATGGTTAAGTTTAAATCTAAAATTTCTTTTTTTTTAATCTAAAATTTCTTTACTTAGCTTTTTGGATGATCTATCCAGCACTGCTAAAGGGGTGTTATAATCTCCGACTTCTATCGAGCTAGAGGTAATCAAGTTGCTCATGTCTGTTAGAGTTTCTCTTATAAATTGAGGCACATTCTGGTTGGGTGCATAAATATGAATAACTGAAATCTCATCATGTTGAGTAGTACCTTTAACAAATATGAAGTGTCCATCCTTATCCTTCCTTATTTTGGTTGGTTTAAAGTCTATTGTATCTGCGAATAGGATTGCAACACCTGCTTTTTTCTGCTTTCAATATGCCTGGAATATAAATGACTATTCCTTCACTTTGAGTCTATATTTATCTTTTAAGGTAAGATGAGATTCTTGTATGCAGCAGATATCTGGCCTGAGTTTCTGTATCCAGTCAGCCAACCTCTTTAGAGGACGATTTAAACCATTCACATTAATTAAGAATGTTGATAAGCCTTTCAAAAGTCTGGTGGACATTTTTAATCCTTTCGTGACTATGGAAGTTGGAATTTGTTCAAAAGTTTCTGAGTGTGTTTACTTTTGTGGTGGAGGATTATGCTGGTCACTATGGAAGATAGGTCTGAGAATATCCTGGAGAGCTGGTTTAGTTATGGCAAATTTCTTCAACATGTGGATGTCATTAAAGTATTTAATTTCTCCATCATAAATGAAACTCAGTTTAGCTGGATACAGGATCCTGGGTTGAAAGTTATCTTGTTTTAGGAGATTAAAAGTCGATGACCACCCTCTTCTACCTTGAAAGTTTTGATCAGAGAGATCTGCAGTTATTCTAATGTTCTCCCCTTTGTAGGTTATGGTTTTCTTATGTCTGGATGCTTTCAGAATTTTCTCCTTCATATTATCTTTAGTGAAATTGATTATGATGTGTCTGGGGATGTCTTATTTGGGTTGAGTCATGCTGGAGTTCTGAAACCGTCTGCTATCTGAATTTCAGAATCTCTTGGCATGGCTGCAAAGTTCGCTTTCATAATTTCATGAAGAAGAGACTCTGTGTCTTGTGAAGCTGCTTCATCACTTTTGGGGATCCCTATGAGGCGAATATTGGTTTTCTTCTAATTATCCCCGAACTATCTGAGAGAGTGGTTTGTTTTTGCCTTCCATTTCTCTTCCTCTTTGAAGGTTTGGGAGCATTCAAAAGCTTTGTCTTCCATGTCAGAAATCCTTTCTTCTGCTTGCTCCATCCTGTTACTGAGGGATTCTACTATATTTCTCAGATCTTTGAGGGCTGCAACTTCTTGTCTCAATGTGTCAAAATCTGGTCATTTTGTCTTTGAATTCATTGAATTCTTGAGACTTCTTTTGGATTACTGCTTGAAATTCTAATTCCATCTTTTCCTCCATTCTGTCGATCTTATTTGCTATCCAGATTCTGAATTCGATTTCTGACATCTCAGTCATTTGTTTATGCATGGGATCTTGTGCTGTGTCTGCCTTGTCGTTCCTTGGAGGAGTTGATCTACTCTGATTATTCATATTGCCAGAGTTTTTGCATTAATTCTGCCCCATGATTGTTTTTCACTGTTGTCTCTGGTGGTCTTCAGAGTTGGGGATGTGTCTCTCCAAGATTAGACCCTCGTGGGATCATTCTATTGTTGCTGGAACTTTGTTTGGAGTGACCCTGTGTAGCTCCTCTGGGACTGCCCCAGCCAGGGAGTTCTGGCTGCCGGAGCAGCTCTGGAGTGTGGCACCCCCAGATCCAGCAGCAGGGTGGGGGATGGTGCACATGGTTCTGGGTATGCCAGGCAACTGGTGACTTTGGCAAAGAGAGCCCGTGGCTCTGGCAGTCTCTGGCCAGGAGGAGGGCTCCCTGCAGAGGCAGGGAAGGCCCTGGTCCTGCAGCTTCCTGAGTCCCTGGCCAGATGGGTGGGGCCGGTGCAGAGGCAGAGAGGGTATGGGAGGGAGGACACAGGTTGTGCAGCTCCTGGAGTCCCTAGCCAGAGGCCGGTGTGTTGAGGCCTGACAGGCATAGGGTGTGGAGCTGTGTGGTCACCAGCAGAGTCCCTGGCTGTGGGTGGTGGTGTGGAGGCCCTGCGGGTGTGGGGCATGGGGCCACACAATTGCTGGTGGAGTTCCTGGCTGGGGATGGGCCTGCGGAGGCCTGGTGGGTGTGGGGTGCAGGGCTGCATGGTTGCTGGTGGAGTCCCTGGTAGAAGGCAGACCTGCAGAAGCCTGGCAGGTACTGAGCACAGAGCCTCTCGGTAGCTGGTGGAGTCCCTTGCAGAAGGCGGACCTGCAGAGACATGGTGGGTGTGGGGTATGGGGCCTAGCGGTCCCCAGTGGAGTCCCTGGGCAGAAGCAGACCTGAATGGTAGCTGGGGGATCCCTGGCTGGGGGGGGACCTGCAGAGGTCTGGGGGTTGCTGGCAGAGTGTCTGGCAGAAGGCAGGCCTGCCGCAGCCCAGCAAGCATGGGGTGTGGTTGCTGGAGGAGTTCCTGGCCAGGGGTGGGCCTGCAGAGGCCCTGAGGGTGCCAGGCGCAGGTCTGCCAAGTCATCGGGGGAGTCCCTGGCCAAGGGTGGGCCTGTGGAGGCTCAGCAAGCACAGGGCGCAGGGCCACGTGGTTACTGGGGGAGTTCCTGGCCAGGGACCGACCTGCAGAGGCCCTGCAGGTGCCGGGTGCAGGCCAGGAGAGTTCCTGGCCTGAGGCAGGCCTACGGGGCCAGGCAGACCCCACGTCCCACAGTACTCTTCCGTGGGGTGAGACAAGAGGTCCACAGTTCACCACTTGTCTATAGAAAACCCATAGGAGCAAACAAAGAGAAAAAAGAAAGGAAACAGAAAAACAAAAAAAACCACAGCTTTCTTGGGGGAGGGGATGGACACTTTTCCTTTCAGATGGATTTTGTACCTGATGCTTGCTTTCTTGGAGTTGCAGCTTGCCTCAGCTGAGGTGACCTGCAGTTATCACTTCTCTCTCTCGGCTGGGCTCCCAGTCTTCAGCTTAACTGGGCAGTTTCTGGAGATTAGCTTTCCTTTTGGACAGGAGCCTCTTTCGGAAGCTGCTTCTAGTTGGCCATCATGCTCCGCCCCCCTCATAAATTGGGGTTTTAATCTACTGTTAAGCTTGGGGGAATCTCGTTATGCTGCACAGATACCTGAAACAGGGAGTGCATGCCTGAACTAGGGTATTAGGAGGAGTCATTGTCAACACACCTTTTTTGAGCATCTATTATGTGGCAGGCTCTATTTCAGGCACTGGGGTTATTGCATCCAACAAAACAGACAAACGTGCCTGTCCTCGTGGAGTTTATATTCCAGTCAGAGGTGTGGACTGGAGAGACAGGATGAATTGAGAAAGATTCAGGAGATAGATTTGGAAAGAACTTCTGATGTGTTAGATATGAAGGGTAAGAGAGAAGAGTAAAGAATAGATTCTCAGGCTTCCAGTGTGGGAGGTGAGTTTAGGATACATGGGGACACCTATGGAACAAGAAATGGCAGGTGTGTGTAGAAGTCTGAAGCTTAGGAGGGATAGTCAAGATAAACATTTTGAAGTCATTCTGCCCTACACAAGTAAGTAAATATTTATTGAGTGACAGTCATTTGCCACTCATTCTAAGACACCAGGAAATACAATGACAAACCAGACACATATGACAGATGCTTTTGTAATCCTTTTGTTTAGTGGAAGAGACAAAAACATTCATGTGGCAAGTTGCTAAATTGAGAAAGAATGCATAGCTCTGACTAATACCTCTTTGGAGAAATTGAACATAAGCAGTGGCTGAAACTATGGCACTAAATGAGGTTATTGGAGTATACAAAAGGAGAAAAGTGGATGGGCCAAGGACAAAATCCTGGGAGAAATTCAATGGGGTCCTTAACAGTAAAGGTATAAGAATATAAGAAAAGGAATTGGATGCTGGTGAGGGGAGTGCAGGAGGAAAGAGGAGGCAAGAAGGGGCAGGCAACAGGAGTTGCCTTTAAGCAGGGACTGCAAGGGCAAGAGGCTGGTGAGGAAGTAACAGGATAACCACATTCAAGATGTTTTGGGGCCAGGCGCAGTGGCTCACACCTGTAATCCTAGCACTCTGGGAGGCTGAGGCCAGTGGATTGCTTGAACTCACGAGTTCGAGACCAGTCTGAGCAAAAAGCAAAACCCTGTCTCTACTAAAAATAGAAAAACTGAGGCAAGAGAATCACTTGAGCACAAGTTGGAGGTTGCTGTGAGCTATGATGCCACAGCACTCTACCCAGGGTGACAGCTTGCAACTCTGTCTAAAAAAAAAAAAAAGATGTTTTGGAGTTGAAACAGTCTAAGATGTTTCTTGCTTGTGTCTGGCTTGGCCTGAGATATGTCTGTAGACCCCAGACAGTCTACAGAGGGTGATTTTTCCCAGTCTACAGCTGGGGAAAGGCTGCCTCTGAGAGCACTCAGGAGGGAAAGCTGTTGAGTAAGTTCCTAAGGAGCTCCATTTCCTACTGCAACTATATAGTCTGGTGGTTTGCTCAAGTGCAACCCTGAATTCCCTTAAGCTGCCTGATTTACATTAATCTTTCCATTGTTCTTTGTTTCTTAAAGAATATAATGGCATTATTCCACTTGGGGCCCAATGTCTCAGTCTCATGACACTATCCCCTGCTACAGCCTATCATTCCACACAGGTAGATGCACATATGTGTGTGTGTGTACGCACACCAATGAAAGCAGAACACAGAGTGATGGCTTCATAGGCATCTCTTATTGTCTGCCCCAAGAGAAAACCATGATTTAAAGAATCCTGTTCTAGGTTGGATTGTGTCCTTCTCCCAAAAGATATGTTGGCTCTTTTCTCTTCCTTCCCCATGTGTCTCTCTTTTCTCCTCCTTCCCCCGTGTGTCTTGTGTGTGTGTCTCTCTCTCCCCCTCCTTTCTCTCCCTTCTCTCTTTCTCCTCTCTTCCCCCATTTCTTTCTGTCTCTCCCCTCCTCCTTAATGCTGCTCTGCAGCTTCCCCCGCTAATAAAGACCTTTCGTACCAAAAAAAAAAAAAAAAGATATGTTGGGGTCCTATCCTCCAGTGCCTCAGAATATGACTTTAGTCCTAGAGAGCATCTTTTCAGAAGTAATCAAGTTAAAACTAGGTCATTAGGGTGGGATCTAATCAAATATGACAGGTATCCCAATGAAAAGGGGAAATTTGGATGCAGAGAGACACACACAGAGTGAACTCCATGTGAAGATTGAGATTTGGCTGCCATGAGCTAAGGAACTACCAGAAGCTAGGAGAGAGATCTGGGGCAGATCCTTCTCAGTGCCTTCAGAGAGACTATGGCCCTGCTGAGATCTTTTTTTTTTTTTGAGACAGAGTCTCACTATGTCACCCTCAGTAGAGTGCCATGGCATCACAGCTCACAGCAACCTGAAACTCTTGGGCTTAAGTGACTCTCTTGCCTCAGCCTCCCAAAGCTGAGACTATAGGTGACCACCACAATGCCTGGCTATTTTTTTTGTCATTGCAGTTGTCATTGCTGTTTAGCTGGCCCAGATCATGTTCCAACCTACCAGCCTGGGTGTATGTGGCCGGCATCCTACCCACTAAGGTATTGGCCACTCCCCAGCTGACATCTTAATTGTGGGCTTTCACCCTCCAGAACCATGAGAGAATAAATTTCTGATTTCTGTTGTTTAAATCTACTGTTCCCAACCCCCAGGCCTGTTGGGAACCTAAGAACCAGGCCGCACAGCAGGAGATGATGGGCAGGTGAGTAAGCAACACTTCATCTGTATTTACAGCCACTTTCTATTGATCCCTCCTCAGACCCAGAAAGATTATCTTTCATGAAACCAGTCCCTAGTGCCATATGCTGCTGAAAAAGTTGGAGACTGCTGGGTTAAATCACCCAGTGTATGGCAATTTGTTATGGCAGCCCTTGCAAACTAATACAAATTCCAAATTTGAATATCCCAGAATCATTTGATAGAGTCCTTGCAGTGTTTAAGAAGAGAAATTTTATTCATTAGGACTCAACTGCTCAAGAATTATGATGAGGATGGGCATGATGGCTCACACCTATAATCCTAGCACTCTAGGAAGCTGAGGTGAGAATATCCCTTGAGCTCAGGAGTTCAAGATCAGCTAGAGAAATAGCAAGACCCCATCTCTACTAAAAACAGAAAACTTAGCTGGGCATTGTGGGGGGGCAACTATAGTCCCAGCTACTGGAGAACCTGAGGCAGAAGGATTACCTGAACCCAGGAGTTTGAGGTTGCTGTGAGCTAGGCTGACACCATGGCACTCTAACCTGGGTAACAGAGTGAGACTCTGTCTCAGAAAAAAAAAAAAAAAAAAGAATTATTTGGGCTTAAG
Organism: Perodicticus potto; assembly: GCA_963574655.1. NCBI lineage: Eukaryota > Metazoa > Chordata > Mammalia > Primates > Lorisidae > Perodicticus > Perodicticus potto. Next base: position 14,675 of record CAUYRH010074068.1, read on the forward strand.
TGACTCTCTTGCCTCAGCCTCCCAAAGCTGAGACTATTAATTCAGAAGTGCCCTGAGTAAATTTTGCTACTGTATTATGTGTTTCCTGAATAAATAATATAAAAAAGAAAGTATAAACCAATAGGTTTCAAACTCTCACTATATTTAAAAGTACTATTTACATACAACTAAAGTACTAATTAGAAGTGGTTCTTATTCATTTATTGAGGTGAGCCCCCCCCCCCCCAGGAACTCCCCTGTTTTGCATGCCATTAGCACTTAAACATAGGCTGATTTCCTCTGGTTAGTCTGTTGTTCAGACTCTCTAATTTAGGACTGGTTGTCTCTTCAGTTGGTAGGAACAGGTGTGGCTTTAATACCTGCTCTACTAGGTGATTTCTGCTGGCCTCTCCTGTCCTACTGAACCCCAGCAGGTTGACCGACATGGACTGTAAAAATAGATTTCCTTGTAGTTGGGTTCACCTGGAGGGAGCTTCTGGCAGGAATCAAGGGAAGGAAGGAAGGAGGAGAGGGGAGGAAGAACAGGGTATTTGTTCCCTAGGGTATTTAGTCCCCACAGCCTTCCAGAAGGCCACAGCTCCTTGGGGGACAACCTCTCCAAACAGCTCCCCTTTCTCTATGTCTGGGTTCTATGACTTGCTCCCTTACTTCACCTCTTTAGCAACTATGCGTTCAGCAGCTCACAATATCCATTGTCCTAATCCTTAAACCTTACGTTTTGCCCACACCTGCAGACTCTTTATTAAACCCTCCCCAGAGTACCCAGTTTGAATTGCTGTTGGGCTTCTGCCAGGGCCTGGAAGTAAAGAGTATGCCTACACTAGTAAACTACATGCTCCCCCATCCCTGAAGCTGAGCTAAGAACTTCATCTGCATTAGCTCATTCAATCTTAATGAAAAACTCTATGAGATAAGTAGAACCACAGTTCCCCCTTTAGAGATGAAAAAACAGGCTTCAAGGGTAGTTTGAGAAAATGGCAGATGGGTGGGCCATCGTGCACACCTGGGCCCTCTCACTCTAGAGTTAAGGCATCCGGATCTCACCACTTTGGTGTCCTTCCTATATAAATGCTTTGCACAGAGCTAATTCACCTTGACATTGACTTTTACTCAAGATAATATCAGAAAGCATGTGTATTTCCTGAGCAAACATTGACAGATACCAGAAGACTCCAGAATAAGTGACAGTGTAATTAAATATTTACCATGAACATACAAAGGAGGAATATTCAACAATAGACAACCAAGTTGTACCATTTGTAAGATTATATAAATAAGGAGGCCATGAGGAAGAGGGGAGGGCAGAAGGAATGAGATCTCTGGAGGGGGAAACCTTCCCATTCAGTGAAGTGGGAGGGTTTTTTTTTTTGTTTGTTTGTTTGTTTTGTTTTGTCTAGGGCCGGGTTTGAACCCACCACCTCCAGTGTATGGGGCTGGTGCCCTATTCCTTTGAGCCACAGGCGCTGCCCAGGGGGAGGTTTCTTTATAGCCAGGTAGCAGCTTGCAGTTTAGTGTTCACTCTATTACCCATGCCCTCTGCCTTTTAATGCATTAATGGCTTTTTATAAATACAATGCCCCAGATAGCCTCGAGAATATTTATCTGCCCATTCATCATCTTTCACCCAGGGTTTAAGGAGTGAGCCATCAATTCAGCGCTGAAAGGGATTTCATGTGCAAGATTGTGTTGTGAGAAACAATGGGATGGGCTCGTCTCCCATACTATTGTGAAATTCTATTTTTTGGAGGCAGAGTCTCATTTTCTCACCCTTGGTAGAGTACTGTGGTGTCATAGCTCACAGCAACCTCAAACTCTTGGGCTCAAGCGATCCTCTTGCCTCAGCCTCCCGAGTAGCTGGGACTGCAGGCTACAATGTCTGGCTATTTTTAGAGATGGGGTCTTACACTTGCTTAGACTGGTCTTGAACTCCTCAGCTCAAGCAATCCACCCCACAGCCTCCCAGAGTGCTAGGATTATAGGCATGAGCCACCGTGCCTAGCTTTACCCTGAAATTCTTAAAGCAACAATATATGCTAGAGGGATTTTAGTAATAATATTATTATTTTTTAATTTGATTTGATTCTTCTTTACAACTTTGAGCCAAAAAAAGAAATCTCCCTACCCTGCCACTGGTGGCTTCGAAGGTGACTAAGTTAAAGTCTGCATTCCCAGAGTTTCCTCGGCTGCTAAGGCAGAAATCATTCATGGTCTGTAGCAGAAAGAAATTTAAAAGGCAAATTCATTCGCTATTTTGAGTCCATGGGTCTGTGGGTAGGCAGAATTACAAAAGCCACAATCATCCTGGCTCTACCCAGGGCTAACATCCTGAAATTGAAGCCTAGTATTCTTTCTGAAACAGTTGTAAAAACAGGTTTTCACAATCTCTGATCCTATGGAACTAATGCCCCAAATCCTGTTTGCCTAAATAGAAGGAAGCCTTCTTTGATAAGCAAATGCTCTTTTCCCGCTTCATGCTCTTACTACTACAGGCAGTGGGGTGTACAAAATGTCAAGTCTTCTAGGACAGTCCTATCTCTAGACATCCAGTTGTGTCTAATAAATTTAAACCTTCAGAAGCCACACAAAGAGTATAAATAATAACTATATAGGAAAAATAGATTAGAGAGTTAAAGATCTTTGAGGCTGACATAAAATTGCTATTTTTATAGAAGACAGAAGGCTAAGCGATTTGTCCAAGACCACACAGTTGTTTCATGAGTGGAAACTAGAACGCATGATTTTAAGTCCAGTGTTCTTCTAATAACATTCACCATACAAATGAGATACTAGGGGAACCCACTGAAAAAATGGCCAGAAGTCCCAAGGTCATCTCTTTTATTCTTGCTATTTATTCACAGTCTAACTCTGTCCATCTAATCTACATGTCTCAATATAAAAGAGTTTGGTCAGAAAAGAATAAACATTTTAAGAACACATTTGATGCTTTAGCAAAATATACAAATTAAGTTGATTCAATGCAATGTGAACCACACTTGTTCTTTTTTTTTTTTTTTTGAGACAGAGCCTCAAGCTGTCACCCTGGGGAGAGTGCCTTGGCATCACAGCTCACAGCAACCTCCAATTCCCGGGCTCACGCGAGTCTCCTGCCTCCACCTCCCAAGTAGCTGGGACTGCAGGCGCCCGCTACAACGCCTGGCCATTTTTTGCTTGCAGCCGTCATTGTTGTTTGGTAGGCCTGGGCTGGATTTGAACTTGCCAGCTCAGGTGTGCGTGGCTGGCCCCTTAGCCCGTTGAGCCGCAGGTGCCGAGCCAGAACCACACTTGTTCTTATTGCTATTAATGTTTAAATAGAATGTATAGTTCAGAAGGGTAGGGGATATGTTGACCTTTTTCATGGATTTTAAAAAATATACATAGTAGTCAACAAATATTTGTTGACTATTAAGATTATTATGGAATATTAGCACAAAAATTAGAATTGAATAAATTATACAAAGGATACTGAGATATTCTTGAGATAACATTGTATTCTATGACTGTCAGATTTGTTTTTATCTTCAAATGCTTTTATATCTCATTGCTGACTTAGAGAAATTATTTTTACTCCAGATTTTAACTGTTGTTGTCTTTATACTATATTATACATTTCATAAGGTTAAGGTCTATTTCTGTATTATTTACCTCTGTATGCCCAGGCCTGAGCCCAAGGCTTAGCAAACAGTAAGCACTCTATAAATATTAGTTATTGTGTTTCTTTTTTACAACCCAACAAAGCCATTTGCTGATTCACCATTTTGTGATTGTCAATAAGATTTGTGGCTCTTACCTCAGAACAGTGGCTGGTTTCAAGACTTTGTAGGTAGCTTTGATTTTTAGATGGTAATAAAATACTACAAGCTCCCTAACTCTGGGCCAGATGAACTCTTAGCTTTATAAAGGCAGTATAATAATCAAAGTGCCAATGCCAATGCCAATGAGAGACAGTTTAGCTCTGCTCCTGAAGAAATAAGAGTTCCATAAGCACTCAAAGAATCAATAAGCCTCCCTCTCACTAATAAAAAAAAAATCTCTGGCAGGTCTCTTACCAACTTTAGTTTTTCATCTGAGAAGAAAGTGTTTTCTAAAGTATTTGTTCTTTTGAGAGCTTACAGATGGCTATGACTTACAAGGCTGTTTAATTCTAGTAACACGCTACATGATCCTAACTAAATTCCAAATGGTATTGGTTGACTAGACTTAGAAGCGTAGAAGCACACAAAAGTGCATGCCAAATGCCTGCTAATTACACTTTGAAATAGTAGGCAAAGATGTGGATAGAAAAGGAATTCCAGATTCAGCAATGACATGGAGGAAAGTAAAGTGATATGAAGGAAAAAGGGTTGTTTGGAAGACATTAAATAGATTAGCACAAATAAAGTTGTGAACAAGAGTTAAGATAGGATATATGGATTGGGACCATACATTTCTACTTGAAGGCTTTGAATTCCATGTGTTAGTTAGCTATCACTACATAAAGAACCATAATAAAACTCTGTGGCTAAAAACAATAAGCATTTATTATCACCCACAACAATAATATTATTATCCACAATGTTGAAATTCTTTTGACCTTGACTGGGCTTACTTGTGTTTTGCAGTCTATGGTGGTTTGGGTAGGCAGTTCTGCTGATCTTGACTGCTCCCTTTCACATGTTTGGCATTTGGCTGGTTTTAGGCTTGTGCAGGAAAAAGTTAATATAATTGGTCTGATGTTATTCTTTCAAAGGACCTGCTTGCAAACCTGACCCTTGGCGGTATCTGGGACCTTGGTTTTTGTAATATTTCCTAAGTTAGTAATTCTGTAAGGTTTCTGTTGTTGATGTAGCAAATTACCATACATTTAGTGGCTTAAAACAACACTAATGTATTATTTTACAGATCTGGAGATCAGAAGTCTAAAATAAGTCAAAGGACTGTATTTCTTCTAGAGGTTTGAGAGAATAATTCATTTCCTTGCTTTTTCAAACTTCTAGAGGCATCCTCATTCCTTAGTTCGTGACCCTTTTCTTGATCTTCAAAACCAGCATCATAGCATTTTCAAATCCCTCTCTCCCTTTCTCTGACCTCTGCCTCCTTTACCCCCTTTTGCTGACTCTAACCCTGGATAATCAAGAAAATCTTCCCATCTCAATATCTTTGACATTAATCACATGTGCAATGTCCCTTTTGTCACATAAGGTAACGTATTAACAGGTTCGGGATATTGAAACTTAGACATCTTCAGGGAGCCACTATTCTGTCTTTCTGTCTACCACACTACCTGATAGGGATGTTTGGCATACTTGGGACATGGAAAGCTACTGTACCACCTTGTCTAGACTGTTTGGACAAACGATGTAATTTACACTGAACTGGAATTTCAGTAACTGTGGCTAGTCACACAGGCATCTTCTGCCTGTGTGTCCAAGAAAAACGTTGGACCCTGAGTCTCAAGAAAGCTTCCCTAGACAGAAACATTGTGCACATATTACTGAATTTCATGGCAAAAGCAATATATTTTACGCAATCCCCCTCTTGCACTGGAGGGAAGACTCAGAAGCCTGCATCTGGATTCCGTCAGACTGATGTGTCTTTTTCCCTTGTAGATCCTGCCATGTGTCCTTTAGTAAACCATAACCATGAGTACAACTGCCTCTGAGTTTTGTGAATTCTTCCAGTGAGTCACCAGACTCAGACATGTAGGTGGTCATAGGCCTTCTCCTTCCCCTGAACAAGGCTGATCTAAGATTAGCCTCAATTAGGGCAATGAGGTGGCACTCCTCATGGCCTCTTATTTTCCAGCAGGCTAGTCCAGACTTGCATTAGTGTGGGAGGGTTCTGGAAAAGAACGGAGGTTGTAAACCCTCTTGAGTCTTAGGCTAGAAACTGGCACCATATCAATTTCAATGCATTCTGTTGGCCAAAGCAAGTCACAAAGCAAACCTGTATCCAAGGGATGTAGAAACAGACTACACTTTTTGATGAGGGATCTTTAAAAATCTTACAGTAATGGGCATGGATATAGTGAGGTTTTTAGTTGAGACCATGAATTCAATCAATATGCTACATCCTGTTATGAGCTTGGACACTATTCACTAGTAATGGGGAATGAGAATTACTGTTTTTATAACAGCAGAATAAGATAACAAAATCAGTGCTTCCAGTTCATTAACTGATGGTAAAGAGTAAGATGGATTAGCAAGCAGGAAATCCTAGAGACAAAGCAATTAGAAAGTTACAGGCAATTGCTCTGGAATGCAATAATCAGCGATTGCAATACGAGTCAGAAAGCCAAGTTATCTATTTGAAGCTGGTGGAAAAACCATGTTAGCCAAGACTAGTTTGGATAGAGCTTGTGTTATTTATACTTACTCAAATATTTATTAAGTGTGTGCTGCATGCTGGGACTACCACAGAGAACAAAATAAGCTTCTTTCTCCAAGGAGCTTACCTTCAAGTTGGGTGTTTCTAAGAAGGGAACATTTAAGCTGAGTCCTAAAAGTTACAAGGGGACAGCTCCAAAGAAAAGAGGAAGTTCCTAGCTGAGGTAATAGTGTGCACAGAGCCCAAGGGCTGGAAAGGAAGTTTTCTTTTATAAGTGCAATCCAGAGTCTAGTGGGCTGGAGTGTAGAGAATGAGGGGAAGGATCCACCCAATGAGGCAAGGAAGATAAATTGATGCCAGCTCATGCAGCAAAGCTTTTCTGGCCACAAAAAAGAAGCTATATTTTATTCTAAGCATAACTAGAAATCACTAAACGGTTATGTGCTTTTTTTTTTTCTTTTTGTAGAGAGAGAGTCCCACGTTATCGCCCTTGGTAGAGTGCCATGGCATCACACAGCTCATAGCAACCTCCAACTCCTGGGCTTAGGCAATTCTCTTGCTTCAGCCTCCCGAGTGGCTGGGACTATAGACACCCGCCACAACGCCCAGCTATTTTTCTGTTTTGCATTTCGGCTGAGGCCAGGTTTGAATTCGCCACCTTTGGTACATGGGGCCGGCGCCCTACTCGATGAGCCACAGGCGCTGCCCTGGTTATGTGCTTTTAAAAGCCCTCTAGTGTCGAAGGGCAAGAGTAGAAGAGAGAAGAGTAGTTAGAGCCTTCCTACTCAGTGCGGTCCCTAGATTGGCAACAGCAGATTCACATGGGAGTTGGAAATACAAAATCTTAGTCCCCTCCCCAAACCTAGAATCAGAATCTGTATTTTACAAGGTTCCCAGATGTTTTATTTGCACATTAAAGTTTGAGAAACTCTAAGTTGGAAAAATCTGGTAGCTCCGTCAGAAGAAGTGGCTGATAAAATGTAAAATTGGAGAGGATTTCTTAAGGATATTCACAAGCATGTGGACTGCAGTTGGAATTAAAAGCTGGCATCAGAAGGACAGTGTTCAAGACTCATGAAGAAAGTGGCTGGATGTAGGCATGAAACACTAGTCTCCAGCATGCAGAGGTTATTTCAGACACAAATCTAGCACCCTGGAGAGCTCCCACAAACTGATGGATGAAGATCAAAGACTAAGAATCTACAGAGAGATGCCATTTAGCCTCAGAACCTTCAAGTCACCCTCCTGGGGAAGCTTTATGATCGCTGTATTAAGTTCTATGATTCCTGGGAATTGTTTTCATTACCCAAAGAGACTTCTGTTCCACATGATAGAATGGTCATGTTGTTGCTATGATTTGCATACTCTGGTAAAATTATAATTCTGAAGGAGGTCTGAGATGAGGTGGAGGCAAGAGGAAGACACTTTTTTTTTGAGACAGAGTCTCACTTGATCCCCCTTGGTAGAGTGCCAAACTCACAGCAACATCAAACTTTTGGGCTCAAATGATCTTCTTGCCTCAGCCTGCCACATAGCTGGGACTACAGGTGCCCACCACAATGCCTATGTTTTAGAGACGGGGTCTCGCTCTGGCTCAGGATGGTCTTGAACCTGTGAGCTCAGGCAATCCACCTGCCTTGGCTTCTCAAGGTGAGAGCCACTAACTATGCCCAGCTTTTTTTGGGGGGGGGGCGGGGACAGGTTCTTGCTCTGTTGCTAAGGCTGTTATGCAGTGGCACAAACATAGCTTACCATAAACTCAAACTACTGGGCTCAAGCAATCCTCCTTCCTCAGCTCCCTGACTAGCTAGGATTACAGGAGCCCACTACTATCCCCAACTTAGAGAGAGGCACCTCTCTTGATAGGATTTGCCTTCAAGGACCCCCCTCTCTTCTGGAGTAGAGGCTGAAGTTGGGCCCAGATTCAGGTATTCAACTCCAAAATAGAAACTGCCAGAGCATTAACTATAGTTACAGCTTTTAAAGTGTAAAAGGGCCCAATTGAGGGGATATTGTGAAGGAAGAGTTAACTGAACTTGGTAAGGGCCACGGAAAGGAAAAGTTTGGAGTATCAGAATTCCTAATTGTTGTAGGATCCTCCCATTACTGTTACCTGTCCTGCCTAGAATTGTGTGTAGCAAGTATAGAAATTCCATTAAAATTTTCTTCATCCAGTCAGGCATAGTGGCTCACACCTGAAATCCTACTAATCTGGGAGGATGAAGTGGGTGGATTGCTTGAGCTTAGGAGTTCAAGACCAGCCTGAGCAAGAACGAGACCCCATCTCTACTAAAAATAGAAAAAAAAAAAATTAGCCAGGTGTTGTGGTGAACCTCTATAGTCCCAGTTACTCAGGAGGCTGAAGAAAGAAGATCGTGTGAGCCCAAGAGATTGAGGTTGCTGTAAGCTATGATGACCCCACGGCACTCTACCCAGGATGACAGAGTGAGACTCTATCTCAAAAATAAATGAGTAAATAAATAAAATTTCCCTGATGCTATGAGATACCAACTGTGTCACTTCCACTAAAATGACTACAGTGAAGCACAAATGTAAATGAGGTTGTAGACCAATTAGAACTTCATACATCATTGATGAGAATGTAAAATGGGACAGCCATTATGGAAAAAGGTCTGACAGTTTCTTGTAAAGTTAAACATAAACCCACCATATGACCCAGCAATTCTACTCCTAGGTTAAAACATATCTCCATAAAAAGACTTTTATAGGAATCTTTACAGCAGCTTTATTCAAAATAGACAAAAACTGAACACAGATCAAATGTCCCTCAGAGAGAGAATAGGTAGGTAGATCAATTGTGGTGTATTTACATAATGGGATATCACTCAGCAATAACAAGTAACAAACACTGGAACACATGACAACAAGGATGAATTTCAAAAACATTATGGGTAGACAAATTGTGGCATATTTGTATAATGAAATATTATTCAGGGTGGCACCTGTGGCTCAGTGGCTGGGTGCTGGCCCCATATACTGAGGGTGGCAGGTTCGAACCTGGCCTGGCCAAACTGCAACAAAAAATAGCCAGGCATTGTGGTGGGTGCCTGTAGTCCCAGCTACTCAGGAGGCTGAGGCAAGAGAATCACTTAAGACCAGGAGTTGAAGGTTTCTGTGAGCTGTGATTCCACGGCACTCTACCGAGGGTGATAAAAAAAAAAAAGAAAGAAAGAAAGAAAGAAATATTATTCAGCAATTAAAAATAATGAACTATACCATTGACTATATGCAATAGCAAGGATAAATCTTCAAAACAAGAACCTGGAAATGAAAAAAGTAAAGGGGATTTATGATTCCATAGGATTCCCCATGGTTTATAATGCCATATGATTACATTCATAAAAGATTCTAAAAAAGGCAAAAATCCCCTTTGATGATGCAAGTCCAGCTACTGTTGCATACTTGGTGGGACAGGAATTGAAAAGGGCAGAGGACAGCTTTCTAGGGTAAAAGAAATGTTCTAGAAATGTAAACAAGGTTACTTAGGGGTGTGTATTTGAAAGAATTAATCATATACGTAAGATCTATGACTATTACACACCTTTTACCTCAATAAAAATAAATTTGTCTTTTGGCAGCACTGAGCCAGTGGCAGCCTCCCTCCACTCTCTACACTGTTGTCTTCTTGACTGTCGCCATGCTGCCACAGTGCCGTGCAACAGGCCATCCATCTCCTTCGCCAAGGACTCCCTGGCCAGGCGTATCGCTGTATCCATCTCCAGGACAGCTGTGGCAGGAGTTCAGCGGGCCAAACTGCTACAGCAGGTACAACATGCCAGCAAACAGGTCACCACCAACAAGCAGTCCAAGGGCATCCTGGACTGCGTCATGCACATTCCCAAGGAGAAGGGCGTGCTGTCCTTCTGGAGGGGCGACCTGGCCAACGTCACCCGCTCACTACTCCCCCACCCAAGCCTCTAACTTAGGTGGGAGAGTAACGGGTGACTATTAAGTACAAGCAGATCTTCTAGGAGTGTGGGGGATGTGGACAAGCACATGCGGTCCTGGAGATACTTTGCAGGACCTCCAGAAGGGCAGCTGGGGCCACCTCACTCATTTTGTGTACTCACTACATTTCTCCACAACTCGCCTGGCCACCAATGTTGGGAAGCTGGGCAAAGAGCAGGAGTTCAAGGGCCTGGGAGGCTGGTGGAGCTCACCAAGTCTGGGGCCTGCACTGGGGCTTCAACGTGCAGGACATTACCATCTCCCCAGCAGCCTCCTTTGGCATGTAGGACACGTGCTCCCCAGCCCCGAGAGCACCCACATCATGGTGAGCTGGATGACAGCCCAGAATGTGACAGTAGTGGCCAGCGCGGTCTCCCATCCCTTCCACACTGTGTGCGTGGGGGTGATGATACAGTCCCAGTGCAAAGGAGCTGATGTCAGGTACAGGGTCACCCTGGACTGCTGGAAGATCTTCAGGCATGAAGGAGGCAAAGGCTTCTTTAAGGGTGTTTGGTCCAGTGTCCTCAGAGCCATGGTGAGGAGAGGGGGGCTGGACTTTCATGCTGGTTCTCTGCTAGTTCATCTAAGTCCCCCTCGAAGGGTGTGGGCATCAGGAAAGTCATGTAGAATCCTTAACTGTCATGGACCACTGACCTTTGGAAAATTCCAGTCATCTGTCCTGGCCAGATCATGTCTGTGGAGGTCTGGGAAGGCTCTAGAAAAGGTCTGATCGTTTTGACCACTGGTACATGGATTGATTACTGGGGGGAGGGGAATCCTGACATCACTGCAGGCCACTCAGACCTAAAGTCTGGGAAGCTTGTAGGACCAGTGTTCTGTTTAAGCATTTATTTAAAAAAGAATCATTTCTCCCATTTGTACTTACCCACTAGCTCCTGTTCTGCACAGTGGTTACATTCTCTGCTGGGAGTTCTGCTGCAGAACAATAAAAACAGGACACCCAGAAAAAAATGTGAAAAAATAAATGTTTAATTAACAGTAACCACAAAATCTTTTCAGTTTTTGCTGCAGTCCAAGATACATGCCCATATCTACTGGGTTATTCCACCCTAGAAAAATTTGTGAAGGATACTCAGCAATCCTTCTGGTCTAGAAAGAATGTGCAGATGGACTGCCATGCGTCCAAGCAGTTGATGCACACAGCGGGAGGCAGCTGGGTTTAGCAAATCTTTAACACAAGCTTAGAACAATGCCAGTAATGTGTGAGCGTGACATTGTTAACATCCGCACTGGAGCCTGCGTGTCATTGGAAATCCCATTTAGAAGGAGAGCTCACATCTCCTTCTGAGCCACAGAGCCTGATGAATTGCTCAGCTGCTCCTTTAGGCAGTTCCAGTTTCAATGGCAACTGGGGGAGGAAAAAAAATCCCAGGTTTTCACTGTTGTGAAAATTCGGTCCAGTATAAAAGGATGTAAAAGAGGAGCCCAAAAATAAGGCAACATAATAACAGACCACATGGTCTGGGTTTGTTCCTCTTTCTTTCCTAGCACTGATTTAGTCCCAGTTCTAGTTGAGCTTTGGAACAACTCCCTTCCCATGTGGATTAATTCAACCAACATACTGTGAGTATTTCCTGTGACCCAGGTACACCCCCATATTCTTAGAATGCAGATGAAAGACAGATCCCGATCCCTGAGAAACTGGTGGAAATGAGGCAGCTGTCATGTCCATCATCTAAGTTAATCCTCATAAATTTTCTGTAAGGTAAGTAAAGCAGGAATAATTACAGCCCCTGTGTCACAAGTGAGGAAACTGAGACTCAAGAGAAATTAAAGGAGTTGCCCAAGGCCCCATAGCAAGTAGCAAAGCTGAGACCCCATGTTTTACTAATACGTGATGAGAATGTAAAGTTGTGAAAGCTTGTGTCTGAAGAATGTTAGGAACTCATAAACACAGAACTAACAGAGAGGAAAAGGAATCAGGGGAGGCTGTGCCTAGTCCTCACGAGGGCATCAAGTCCTTCACTCATACACTGTCTGAATGGACATGGAGAGCACAGGCTTGGCTCAGACAGGTGGTCCATATCCACGGTGATGTGACCAGACAGATGGGTGATGAATGTTAACCAGATGTCTTAGTTCATTGGTGAGGCTGTAACAGAATACCAAGGATAGGCAATTTAATAAGAACAGAGACTTATTTCTCACAGTTCTTCTGGAGGTTGGAAGTCTTGGATCAAGGTGCTAGGAACTGGTAAGTACCTTCTTATTGCATCTTTACATGGGAGAAGATGGAAGGGCAAGTGGGGGATGGACAAACATTGTGTTCTCACATGACAGAAGAGAGTGAGCTCAGTCCTGCATATCCTTTATATAGCAGCATCAATTCATTTAGGAGGAACGAATTGGGAATTAAGTTTCCAGCATATGAATTTGGGGGGACCTATTTGGACCATAGCACCAGGTAAGGTTAATCAAGTTAATTAATCAAGTTAATAATACCATCCATTGTCCATTGTAAATGTCATTCATAAGTCCCTGATCTATATAGGCACAGGAGGCTTAGCATGGCAGAAAGGGAATCAGAATCTCAGCCATGCAGGAAGGGACTCAGAGCAAGTTTCTACATCTCTATGAGAGTTCTTGGTAGGAAGCAACAGAATCAGATTCTAGCTCCCTTAAGCAAAAAAATAATTCAGAATCAAGTGGCTCACAAATCTAAGGAAAAATTGTACAACCAGACCTCAGAATGAGCAGGAGCAATGGCAATACTAAGGATTCAGATAGCAAGGAGAAGCGGCAAATCTCCTCCCAGTGTCAACTTCAAGGTCAACTTCTAAGAGCAGGGAGGCTCTTCGTGGCTGAGCTTGAACCACCTGCCTTCATTTTGGCAGGTGATGGAGAAGAAACCTTGAATAACAGCCCCCTTAGACTGGTGGAAAGCCCCCGGAAAACTGCATGTTCCGTGAAGGTTTGATTCTTCCAAAGCAATGGTTGGTTCTTCAGAATGCTGTTCATGCTGTCTCCAGAAAAAACAGCATGGATGTTGAGTAAGAAAAAAACATGTATGTCTACTACAGCATTCATAGGAAACTAAAAGGCTAAGCAGGGAAGCCAAGAAGGAGTCGTGGTCAGAGAATGTGATAGCAACAAAGTAAGAGTTCCTTGCGGCCCAGAACTCATTGTAATACAGCAAACTCCAGGGAAATAGCAGCAAATACCTTCCTAGACTCCCCGGGGTCCTAGGCTAGGGCTCATGAGATCTTTATTGTCTTACTCAGAACAGGCGTGGGAATTGGAAGAATTTGAGACTGCAAATAAAATGATAATAATATTAGGCACAACATCCTGAAGAAGCTAAAAAAAGCAGAGCTAGCCAGAAAAAAATAAGCATAGCATTAAGCTCACTGTAGTTTGTAGAAAGAAGATGACAAGAATTAAGTTACTTAAACTTAAATAATTATGCTGCTTATGATATGGAAAAACAAAGTGGAATTTTGAAAAATTTGAAAAATGTAGTTAGTGATAACAGATGAAGATATTTTAGCATTGGACAATTTTATAACAGAAAAAATAGTTCACTGATTAAAACTTGTACCATCATGTATTATTTAGAATGCTTTAGGTGGCAAGCAATGGTGAATCTTCTCTTATGCTGGCTTAAACAAGGAAGCAAGTTAATATTGCTCATGACAAGATGTGAAAAGCTAGGACAGGCTCCCATAACAGTATGATTGCTGACTCACTGATACCATTACAACTTAGACCAGCAGCTCTCAAACTTTCTCAGGACAACTTTTTACACTGTTTATGTAGGTTATAGCTATCAATATTTGTTGTAGTAAAAATTAAACTAAATATTCAGTATTGTTTTGATACAAGTATATTTTATTTTGTTAGTGTTAACAAATTTTATTTATGAAGTATATTTTAAAAATTGGTCTTATACAGATACATGTTTAGAAAAGGTAGATATATTTTGGGTGGCACCTGTGCCTCAGTGAGTAGGGCACTACCCCCATACTGAGGGTGGCGGGTTCAAACCCAGCCCCAGCCAAACCACAACAAAAAAATAGCTGGCCATTGTGGCGGGCGTTTATACTCTTAGCTACTTGGGAGGCTGAGGCAAGAGAATTGCCTAAGCCCAAGAGTTGAAAGTTGCTGTGAGCTGTCATGCCATAGCACTCTACCGAGGGCAACAAAGTGAAGACTCTGCCTGTAAAGAAAAAAAAAAAGAAAAGGTAGATATATTTTAGTAGCCTTTTTGGATAATTGTGATATTTTTCTTTGATACTACACTCAAATTCAACAAGTAGTTTCCTGAAGATTAGTTGTACTATGGATCTGAAACCATAACAATAAACTTTTAAAATTCCATTGCATTAATATTTATCAGTCTAGTTTCACTTTGAATGGATCTTTTACACATGCATAATTCTGTAAAGTCAAATAGTGGTCATTTGGAAACAACTGGTTCATTGGGTGTTATGGAGCTTCCAAATATTGACACATATCATTATCCAATATCAAAACAATCATTCATTAACATCACCACTGATCTTGTCAGAAAAGTCTTTACATACTGGGAAGCTGTCAATAAAATACTAGAAAGCTGTGAAGCTCACAATGACAGACAGAAAGTTTCCAAAACTCTATTTTTTCTCAAAGGCTTGATCTTTTATCACTCACAAAAAGTACTGTCTATTGTTTCCCTTGAACTTGTCCAATTTGGAGATAATGTATGCTAAATACTCAAGTCTAAGTAACCATAGTTTGTCTGTCATCCTTTCGAGGAAAAAAAAAAGGACTAAATGTAGCTTACAACACAACCACTCCAGTGCTTTCACATTTCAGTATGCCACAGAAGAAATGAGTGCTTGCCATTGTTTTGTTTAGAATATTAAAAAGATTATTTGTACCCAGGACTCAAATTTTAATGAAATTTATTATTTATTTCTTCCTGAAGGACATTAAGTGAAAATAGTGTTTTCTCTTTTTCTGCAAGCGCATGGTGGAATATCGGAATACAATGACTATTTTACTTTATACAGTGTGCGTTGTGAGTGCCACTGACTTGATTCATGCTAAGGACCCCCAGGTTGACTCACCAGTGGTTTTATACCTTCCGTCAGCAATAGTGAAAAAGACAAACAACACTAGGATTATTAGGAAAATGGTTTCAATCTCATGGTATTCCTGAAAATGTCTAGGGGACCCTCAGAAATAGCAGGCTAATTTGGATCTGGAGCCCAGCATGGGGTGACTTTTCCCTGTGGAAGAGAAGCGGATATCTGAACGAAACTAGGATTCTCTCAGGGAAAAAGGAGTAATGGATACTGGTAGGAAACTGGTGAATCCATTGCACATGAGCAAAATATAAGGAAATGACAGCATAGTCAATATGTTTAGCTGCCATGGAATAACCAATGTGTGTAAACACCTTCCTAAATAGCACTGTGACTATCAGACATAGGCATGCAAAAAAATGAAACCAGATCTCCACCTCACATAATACACAAAATTTAACTCAAACTAGATCAAAAGGCTGAATGTAAGAGCTAAAACTATAAAACTCTTAGAAGAAAATATTGAGGTACATTTCTGTAACCTTGGATTTGGTGGCAATTTCTTAGAAATAGCATCAGAAACATAGTAAAAGAAGAAAATAGATAAATTGGACTTCATCAAAAGTAAAAACTTTTGTACATCAAAGACAAGGATACTGTCAAGTGAGTGAAAAGGCAACCCACAGAATGGGAGAAATACAGGAAAGTCATGCATCTGGTAATAAAGAACTGTTACAATTTAAAAACAAAAAGATAATTTTGCATAAAAAAATAGGCAAAATATTTGTATAGACACACTACAAATGGCCAGAAAACATATGAAAAGATACCCAACATCATTAGTCATTGAAAAAAATGCAACTCCAAACCACAATGAGGCCAGGTGTGGTGGCTCACGCCTGTAATCCTAACACTCCGGGAGGCTGAGGTGGGTGGATTACTTGAGCTCAAGAGTTTGAGACCACCCTGAGGAAGAGTGAGACCCTGTCTCTTCTAAAAATAGAAAAACTAGCAGGGCATAGTGGCGCTTGCCTGTTGTCCACTACTCTGGAGACTGAGGCAGGAGGATGGCTTAAGACCAGGAGTTTGAGGATGCTGTGAGCTATGATGACATGACACTCTAGCCTGGGACAACAAACTGAGACTCTCTCTCTCTCCAAAAACAAAAACAAAAACAAAAAAGCTCAATGAAATAACACTTCACACTACTAGGGTACGGTGGTTATAATTCCACTTAGGAATTGCTATAATAAAAAAAAAAGGAAAGTAACAAGTGTTGGTAAGGATGTGGAGAAATCGGAAGCCTAATACACTGCTGGTGGAAATGTAAAATGGTTTAACTGCTTAGAAAATAGTTTGGCAGTTCCTCAAAAAGTTAAACAAAATTACCATATGACCTAGCAATTCCACCACAAGGTATGTAACTAGAATTAAAAACAGATGTTCAAACAAAAACTTGTACATGAATGTGTATAATAGAACTCTTCACAGTAGCCAAAAGGTGGAAATAATTCAAATGTCCATCAAAAGATGAAAGAATAAACAAAATGTAGTATACAATGGAATATTAACCAGTCATAAAAAGAATGAAGTACAGGAGCGGCACCTGGCCTCAGTGGGTAGGGTGCCAGCCCCATATACTGAGGGTGGCGAGTTTGAACCCGGCCCCAGCCAAACTGCAACAAAAAAAATAGCCGGGCATTGAGGTGGGCACCTGTAGTCCCAGCCATTCGGGAGGCTGAGGCAAGAGAATCGCCTAAGCCCAAGAGCTGGAGGTTGCTGTGAGCTGTGACGCCACAGCACTCTACTGAGGGCATAACTGTCAACATTGACCAAAATTTTATTGTGCTGAACATTTTACAAGTGTTATATCATTTAATATTCACCAAAACCTGTGAGAGAGGTACTGTCATCTTCATCTTACAGACAGGGAACTGAGGCCCTGAGATGTTAGCACAGGCAGTCCCTGAGTTACGAACATCCAGCTTGCATGCGACTCACAGTTACGAACAGAGGCTATTGTGGATAATAGGCAAATAAATGTATCTGTTCCAATGCCAACTTTACATACAAATTCAACTTAAGAACAAAACTAGGAGGGGTGGCGCTTATGGCTCAGTGGGTAGGGTGCCGGCCCCATTTACCCAGGGTGGTGGGTTCAAACCTGGCCCCGGCCAAACTGCAACAAAAAAATAGCCAGGTGTTGTGGTGGACGCCTGTAGTCCCAGCTACTCGGGAGGCTGAGACCAGAGAATCGCCTAAGCTCAGGAGCTGGAGGTTGCTGTGAGCTGTGATGCCACGGCACTCTCCCGCGGGTGATAAAATGAGACTCTGTCTCAAAAAAAAAAAAAAAACAAAGAATGAAGTACAGACATGTGTCACAACACAGATGTCACTTATCACTTGAAAATACCGTGATAAATGAAAGAAGCCAGACCCATACACATACGAAAAAGCACGTGTGATTGTTTTATTCCACTTATATGAGGTTTCCAGAACAGGCAAATGCATAGAGGCACAAAGCAGATATGGGGTTGTCAAAGACTGAAGAAGGGAGGGGCTACTTAATGGGCACTGGGTTTCTTTTAGCAGGATGATATTGCTGACCTAGATGATGGGAATAGTTGCACAACAGTGTGACTGTACCACAGGCCACTGAATTGCATACTTTAAAGTGATTAAAATGGCGAATTTCAGGTTATATGATTTTTAAAATTAAAAACAAAAGGAAAAGCCTTCCTAAGTTTGCACAACAGCAAATGAGTCCCAGAGATAGTTTGGCAAATGAATCATCACAGTAAGGAAAGTTTAGCCACGCAAAAAAGTAATGCACAAAGTTCAAACCATAACAGGCAAGAAATACTTAATAAGAGACAAGGATTCTACGTAATTCAACTGATAAAGGTATAAGACTCACTGACACAGCTGTCTCAGTGCAGAACAATGATTACATAACATCATGATTGAATAAACAAGTAAATACACCACCCTGGAAAAGGAGACAGAGGGAATCAGAGTACCTTGGGTTCTCAATGTCACCATTGAAGTAGACCTTGAAAACACTCTCATTTTAGAGACTTAAAAAATGGAAAGGACCAGTGAAGTTGTGATTTTCTTAAGCTTACTTAGCTAGTTAGTAGAAGAACTTGGCCCAAAGAACCAATGTCCTTCCCCTTTTTACCACATGATGTTCCTAGTCCAGGTAATTCCACAAACAACTTTCAGAACAGCTGTAATGTGAATGTTCGCTAAGCCAGGAATGACAGCATTTCCTCTTGTATCCTCTGGGCTCCTCAAATACACCTACAACAAAAAACCCTGTTCTCTACACTTTAAAAATAGCTTCCACTCTTGTGCTTGAAATCTTGGCTTATGTCACCTCCCAAGTTAGAGAGCTGGCTACTCCGGGTCTACCTCTCTCCTTCATCCCTTCGTGTTCCGGAAACCGGTCACCAAACTCGTCAGCTCTAACTTTGGACTCTCTTCTGTTCTCCGGATTTGAAACCTTTGAATTACACTATTATTTCATATTACTCTCAGTTGCCTGAGGTTATCTGTGGGCAGATCCAGAACTGGTTCATGAGGTAGGTGACGCTGAGATGGAACTTAGTCCCAGCACTATGTCACCTACTGTCGCTGTAGACGGGATAGGATCTGGGTGTGGCAGTCCACGTATTCCCCAGATTAATAGCGAGCATAACAATAAACTATAAATAAATTACAAAGACTCTGACCTCAGCAACAGCAACTATGACAAACTCTTGATACTTTGTTCCTTCAGATGCACAGAGAGGAATTTTGTCTTAATATGACAAACATTACTGGATTATTTGGTTTCCCTGGTAACCTTCAGTTCTGCCCTTGCTGACAATCAGAGACTGTGGAAGCTCCAGTTTCCTTCTAGCTCTAAAAATTCTCATTCTATGAATATCTGGGGTTGTAGAGAACCTACTAAAAGGAAACTGGTATAAAAGTAAAACTATCAAACTTTAAGATATAGAAACAGAGACAAAGATGGCTGCATGGGAGGCAATTGGGTGGAATTCAGGGAAAAAGCAGGCTAAGTTTCTTCTGTGTACAGAATATGCTATCAGAAGTGTCCAATAGCAATCTTAAATTATCATCAGCAGATGTGTAAGTTACATTCCCGCTTACCTTGTTTACTAAAGTGGAGGAATGAATATATGTTGTTGAAAGCTTTCTTTTTAAAATGACTACAACCTTTAAATTTCAAGAATTAAATTGTCACATTTTGGAGAAAATGTTCTTATCTAGAACTATTCTCTAATAAAGCATAATGACCTGTTAACTATACTGTACCATCAGTAACACCTGCTTTGAGCACGGATGTCCAGATCAGAAGGGTGGAGGTTCATGTCTGATTGCTACAGCAGCATCTGGAAGGACAGAAAAGAAAGTCATCAAATGAAGGCTCAAACCCCACAGAGCGTCCTCCATGCAGGAACAACATGCACCGTCGATTGTGACCAATGCTCTTGAGCAAGATAAGCTCAAAGTGACTGCTCCTTTGTTGGTAAGATAGGCATAGTTTTGTGCTGAGAGAGTAGGAATGGCATCCACCAACTACAGCAGTTGTTTACGGTTTACTTTTTGTAAACAGTTTACTGTTCCTGTTAGTTTCTCTTTTGATACAAATGTCACCATAAACGGTTTGAGAGAAACACGTCAATTTGTGTCCCCAAAAAGCCAAAAATAAATTGTCCGTGAATTGCACCATCGGCCCTGGGTAAGTAAAAAGTGGGGTCAGGACATTTTATTCCTTTGCTGGAGGCTGACCCTCATCTGCAGAGGCCTGGCCACATGAGCACGGATATCCAGACCAGAGGGTGGAAGTTCATGTCTGATTGATACAGCAGCATGAAGCACTGCCCAGGCCTTCCTGAAGCCTAGAAAGAACAAGCCCCTAGGTCTGGACAGAACCAGGTGGTGGATGGCTGACCCAAATCCATCTCTGCTGCCGACAAAAGCTAGGTTAGAGCACAGCTTAGGGTAACCACCCAAATGGGTCTGCCAGCCCCAAAGGTTAGCTAGGGGGAAAGTGGTGTCTGCAAAGCAAATCCAGTTCCACTCTTGCTGGTCCAGGTGAAAAAGAAGAAAGACAAGAGCAAATCATACCCATCCACGCTGAGGGGCTGTGGAGACCCACTCCGGGGTCCTCATGAGTACCTGAGGGGAAGGGGTTGGGTGGGAGGCAGAAATCCCTATATTTAGGGCAATCTCTTGCAGTACCACCTGGCTCAGAGAGGAGAAGCAGCCCTATATTTGCCTAACTCTAAAACAAATGATGGTTATGAAATTTTATAGACCTTGCTGAAGAAAATATGTCCCCTGCCTGTCAAGCTGTGGTCCTAAAGACCGCTCACTTGAAAGATCTGCCTTCCCAAAGCCCTGCAGCTGAAAGTCTGGCAGGGCTGCTAAACAACTGGTGGCTTTCGCACCCTCAGCCCAAAGTGTGCTGGGGACAGGGTGGCTTCCCCCCACCCCTCCGAGTATCTGCGGGAGCCTTGAGCTACCGGCATTCTATTAAATGGCATTTGGATGTGCCAGGGACAGTGGTCTCCTGCCTAGAGCCCTGACACTTGTCCCCATTTCATCTCCTTTGGGGAAAAGACCTGGCCCAGAACTTCTTCCCAGCTGGCTGGAGTTTCTCTCCCTCTGGCCGGGCTCCTGGCAGCTCTTTTCCTGTCTTGATTTCCCCTCCTCCCACATTGTCCAGTGCTCCTTGTGTACCCACATGGCCCTGGGAACCACTGTCGCTGCACTTCCCTCCCTCCTTCACTTCTTCCTTGGATTAATTGTTGACACCAGCACCCTTGAGTGCTGCTGGCATTTTACACATTGAGGCAAAGAGAACGGACAGGACACAGGCCATCCCCTCCCCGCAGGCACTTGCCTGGCGTGGCCCAGGGAGAACCAGGGCTGAAAACCTCCCAGTTCCCTGTGCTCTGTGCCCCGTGCCTCAGCACTTCTCAGCAGCCTCCCTTTTAAACTTTCTCCGTCATCTCTCTCTGACTCATTCTTTTTCTTTATTCTCTCTCCCACTCACCTGCCCTTCCTCTTCCTCTATTTCTGCTGTATAAGGGCTATAATCCAATGGCCTGGATTTATACAACAACCTCCTGAAAATCTCTCTGCAGGTGCGACTTCCACCTTCAATTCACCCCCCACACTTTAGGCAGTGACTCAAGACCCTGCCCTGGCTTCCAGTGCCCACAGCATGGAGCCCTCACTCCAACATGACAGGCAAAGCCCTTCATCACGAGGCTTTTGCCTCCCTTCCTTCCTTCCACGGAATTGTTTACTGGTCTAGCAAACAAATGAATGTATTTATTGAGTGCCTACTAGGAGAAGATATTATACAAGGATTTGGAGATAAAAATAAACGTAGATTGAACACAAGAAATGTTTATAAATGAAACAATACGTCATCTGGAATTTGCTTCAATACAACCCACAGAGTTGGAGAAGGGGAATTAGTGCAATGGGAGAGCTGGAGACAAAACAAGCTTAACCATGAGTTGATAATTATTGAAGCTGGGTGATGGGTGATGGATATATTATTTTCTGTATGTCAGCATAAATATGAAAACATTTTTGTTTAAAAAATGATGACAAGGGCTTGGTGCCGTAGCTCAAGTGGCGAAGGCGCCAGCTACATACACCAGAGCTGGAGGGTTCGAATCCAGCCTGGGCCTGCCAAACAACAATGAAAACTACAGCCAAAAATTAGCTGGGCATTGTGGCGGGTGCCTGTAGTCCCAGCTACTTGGGAGGCTGCGGCAAGAGAATCGCTTAAGCCCAGGAGTTGGAGGTTGCTGTGAGCTATGATGCCACAGCACTCTACCCAGGGTGACAGCTTGAGGCTCTGTCTCAAAAAAAAAAAAAAATGAGAAAACAGAACAGACATGTCTCTGGATTCCTTTCTCTCACTGCTCTCTGCACGTTCTATGCTGCAGCCCTAGTACACTTTCGGTTCCTCAAATAGCAAAGTGTTTGAGCCTCCAGGCATTTCTATGCTCTTTCCACCTGGAACCCCATTGCCCCATTCTTCTCCATGTGCCCCCACTGGTTCCTAATCAACCTCAGCCCAGCTCAAACCATAGCACTTCCTCTGGGCCTTTTCTGACACCTCCCGACCAAATGAGGGGCCCCTGCTCTGTGTCCCACAGCAACTTATCATAATGTTGCCATGATTTCCTGTTATTGCTTATTTAATTATCTGCCTTTTCTGCTTTCTGCAGGAAGGGATCATTTTTTGTCTTGTTCCCTATTTTATCCCCAGAGCCTAGCACATGGCAGAAGCTCAGGAAATATTTCCTGAATGGATAAATAAAATGAGCCATGTAGTTTCCAGCAGAGCAGCTGGTACAAAACTGGCCTTGCTATCTGGCCTGGCATGGGACAGGTGGGGAAGGGTGGGATCTGCCTTGGTGCTGGCTAGGGGCATACGGATGTCATGATCCAGCTCCCCTGCCAGTGTCATGCATTTCCCCCACCTCGGCCTACAGCTTCGGGGCTTAGTCCACTTACAGCAGAGCCTTAGACCTTTTCTGGACATAGAAATTTTAAAGTTCATAAAATCCATAATAATGACCTGGTAATCTTTTTCCAACTTTTGTGTGAATTACAAAGCAATCTAACTTCAGTTGACTAAAGAGCCAAGAGAATGGCACTTATTTAAAGTTTCTTCTAAGTAATACACCACTTGTATCTGTCCATAACTTAACAGCCCAGCTTGTTATTTAACAGGGGTGTAAAGCATGGATCATAGGCCATATACCCCCCTATAACAAATGTACATAGCTGATCACATGTGTTTCTCAGAGAGAGGCCTTTCCAGACCACTCTATTCTGCCTAAGCCTGATAAAGTCTTGCTCTTTCCTTTCAATTTTAATGACATTTATTACTATCTGTAAGCACATGTGGCTTACTTATGGATGATCTGCCCCATCTTCCTCCTTCACAATGTAAGCCAGGTGTAAGCAGGGACTTGGAGGCGTTAAGTCTCCAATATATAAATCAAAGCTAGGCACGTGGTATGTGTTCAATGAATGAATGAAGATTCCATAGGGGTACATATATTCGAAGCGGCCATAAAGTTCATGTGCAATTTAAAATAGCACACAATTAAAAATTGCACATGGACTTTATGGCTACCTGTATATCTACGTACATATATATATATATATATATATATATATGAGTATATATACACACACCTGTGTATATAAAGAATGAATAAATAAAAGTGGTATTTATTACTTAACAGGGTCCCCTCTGCAATAATAAAGGCAAACATTTTAATATAGTGTTCCACCTTTGCATTCATGCAATAATAAAAATATTCTTTCTCTAAGATATACAAAGGTAATAAAACACTTTAGCAACATGCAATAAAATGAGCAAAAGAAGAACCTCTCTTACCCTGGGAGCTCACTCTACAACTCAAGGGGGTTCTGAGTAACATACACAGCTTCGGATCTCAAATGTTAGCAGTGCCATCTCCCTTGATTTTTCAGTGGAATACTTACAGGCAGACTTAAATACTATCTAACCCAGGAGCAGCCTAAAGCATATAGAAAAATGCCTTGACACATTCTTCCAGAACAACATTTTTAATGGCACATGTTATTTTACTGTATGAACTTCCTTAGTGGTGAGCACTGAGTTAATCACAACTTTTCATTTTAAGCACTCTTGCTATACAAATGTTTATATTAATAGTTACATTTTTGTGTTAAATGATTACTTCTATGGAATAAATTCTTTGTCAGAAAATTGTTAGACTGCAGGATATAGATACTACTAAATCATTTCATAGCTTCCTCTGACATCTTATTTCTGAAATTTTGATCTGTGAAATTGCTCATATCCTTACCTCCACCCTGCTACTGGAGGTATACACCATGTCCTGCTCAGTAGGTGTGACCTTGCCTCTCAATCATAAGCCTCTATCCATGGCTCCCTTTCCAGATTGCCTGTCCCACTGCTCTGACTCCTGAGGTGGACCCTTTTCCTTGCACAGGGTCACCCTGCCTGTCCCACTACCTCTTCATGTGTGGCACACACACATAGTCACAACCATGACACAACTAGTACAGTGTCTTGGCTCTTATGACCTATTTCTGGTCATTTCTGCAACTTACTTAATACTCCTTCCTTGGTTATGTACTCTTAAATGTGACTCTCAATATTAACATTGTTACTTTAGCAAAATACAAGTTTCTTTATAATAATCAACTATATATGGCATGGGTTCTAGGATGCCTTCTGGAAAAACTGTATGAAACTACTAACAACCCATTGAAGGACTAGGAACTTTAATGATTCTGATCACAAAAGAATGGTGTTTATATGTTTTTAAATATTTTTTAGACTGGGCACAGTAGCTCACGCCTGTAATCCCAGCACTTCAGGAGGCTGAGGCAGGAAGATTGCTTGAAATTAGGGTTTCAAGACCCACCTGGGCAACACAATGAGATCCTGTCTCTACAAAAATACAATTTAAAAATTAGCTGGGTGCGGGGGCTCACACCTGTTGTCTCAGATGGGAGTACCACTTGAGCCCACAAGTTTGAGGCTGTAGTGTAGCAAGTTGTGATTGTGCCTCTGTACTCCAGTGTAGACAGACTGAGATTGTCTCTAAAAAGTAAATAAATAGACAAATAATAAAATGAAATTTTTTCATTGTGGAAAAATACATAACATGAAGTTTACCATTTTATCCATTTTTAAATTCATAATTCAGTGACATTAAATACATTCACAATATTGTGCAACTATTACCACTTACCACTATTTCCAAAACTCCTTCATCATTTCAAACAAAAACTCAGTAACAATTAAGCAATAATTCTCCCATTTCCCCCTCTCCCCGTCCTGATAACTACTATTCATTCTTTCTATAAACTTGCCTTATCTAGACACCTTCTGTAAGTAGAATCATATAATATTGTCCTTTGGCTTACTTCACATAGCATAATATTTTTAAGGTTCATCTATGTTGTACCATCTATCAGAATTTCATTCCTTTGGGGGCTGAATAACACTCCATTATATGTGTACCACAGTTTGTTCATTCATTCATCTACTGATGGACACTGGCTGTTTCCACCTTTTAGCTATTACAAATAGCAGTGCTATTATTACATGACTAGCCATTCCAATTGCCCTAATTACCAAAACCAGATGTTTAACCTGTTCTTACAATTCATCTCTGTCTCAAACATTTTCAAGTTCATACACATTCATATATACACTCTCTCTTTGAATAAGCAATATTTTAACAATATACCAAACTAACTTAATTTTATTTCTGTATGAACTAGCCTTAGTCCAGGAATTATCTGAGAAAGTTTACAAAATGCATAGGATTGAAACGGGTTAAAAAGTATTCCTAGCTACTCAGAAGACTTCAGTGGGATAACCACTTGAGCTCAGGAGTTTAAGTCCAGCCTGGTTACACAGCAAAACTCCATTTCAAAAATAATTTTTTTACTATAATTAAATAGGTAAAGATAGAAAGGTGAAGAAAAAAACAACAAGGATGGCATTAAAGAATGAAGCTAGAAGTAACATGAACAAAAAGGTATAATGCGGTATATGAGAAATTCTTGCAAAATAGGTAGATCACAATTTCTAAGCTTCCTGGAGACCAAACAAAGGATTAGTCATAATTCAAAGTGTCTCTACAATGAACAAACAAACAAACAAAAAACCTTTAAGTAGCTTGAAAGAAAGAAGCACAGATGCTTCCAACATTGAATCTCAAGAGAACTAAGGAGAACCAATTAAAAAACAAATTATGTCTTCATTAACTTTCTTACATCAAATACAGATTTTCATGTGGTTGTTTCTTATATTGAAGCTCAAAGGAAGCTAAACCTATAACATAAAATGGAACTAAGGAAAAGCAATCACAAAAGGGCTGGGGTAAATGAAACCTGTCCAAATAGTTCTCTGCCCAGGGAGGAAATTTGGATTTTAACAAATGCATGGACTACATAGTCTCAAGTGAGTGATGAGTGTATGGTTAC
The DNA here is from genome assembly GCA_963574655.1 of Perodicticus potto. Lineage (NCBI taxonomy): Eukaryota > Metazoa > Chordata > Mammalia > Primates > Lorisidae > Perodicticus > Perodicticus potto. The sequence continues at coordinate 41,032 of CAUYRH010074068.1, forward strand.
ATAGTATAAAATTCTTTCAACTTTCCTGTAGGTTTGCAAGCTTTTGTATTTAAAAAAAAAAAAAAATAGAGGTCTTAACTAAGACTCTTGCCAAGATATGACTATTCCATTTCTTCACAGAAATGAGCTTATGTTAAACATAATTTAATAATAAAAACTCCTGTTAAAAAAAATATGTTTTAGGCAGTGCCTGTGGCTCAGTTAGTAGGGCACCAGCCCCATATACCAAGGGTGCGGGGTTCAAACCCAGCCCGGGCCAAATTGCAATAAAAAAATAGCCGGGTGTTGTGGCAGGCGCCTGTGGTCTTAGCTACTTGGAAGGCTGAGGCAAGAGAATCACCTAAGTCCAAGAGCTGGAGGTTGCTGTGAGCTGTGAAATCACAGGACTCTACCGAGGGCTACAACATGAGACTCTGTCCCATATATATAAGGTTTTTTTTCTTTCTTTTCTTTTTTTAGTGAGCATTGCAAGCAATGCAGAAAAAAAAAATTTCTTAAAAGAGACCTAGATGTCTTTAGCATTTTTGTTATTAACCTGTGGTGGATGTTTAAAAATGTTTATTAGGCCAGGCATGGTGGCTCATGCCTATAATCTTAGCACTCTGGGACACTAAGGAGGGTGGATTGCTTGAGCTCAGGAATTCGAGACCTGCCTGAGTAAGTATGAAACCCTGCCTCTACTAAAAATAGAAAAAGTAGCCAGGCATGGTAGCCCATGCCTCCGGTCCCAGAGAGTTGGGAGGCTGAGGCAAGAGAATTGCTTGAACCCAGGAGTTTAAGGTTGCTGTGAGCTATGATTCTACCCAGGTTAACAGAGTAAGACTACCTCAAAAAAATTAAAAATTAAAAATTAAATTTTAGAAAAAGGTTTGTTAAATGGATCCGTCAATCTTTTGAAAAAATTCAAATGAGGCACCCAAAGCACAGTGGTTATGGCACTGGCCACATGCACCGAGGCTAGTGGGTTCGAACCTGGCCTGGGCCAGCTAAGCAACAATGACAACTGCAACCAAAAAAATAGCCGGATGTTGTGGTGGGCACCTGTAGTCCCAGCACTCAGGAGGCTGAAGCAAGATAATCGCTTAAGCCCAAGAGTTTGAGGTTGCTGTGAGCTGTGATGCTACAGCACTCTACTGAGGGTGACATAGTGAGGCTCTGTCTCAAAAAAAAAAAAAAAGAAGAAGAAGAAAAAAAAATTCAAATGAGACAAATCAAAAAATGTAAAAATCGGTAGACATAGTCAACTCTGAATATTCCTACTGCAGTGTTAAGTAAAATCCACAGGGTGGCAGAGAAAAGGAATCATGGAAGATGTGCATTTCTCTAATTTAAATTTATAATGGAAAATATTTTATTCCTTCTGTTAATAGAGAAGATTTGCAGACTTTTTTTTTCACACCAACACTTCATATTTATCGAAAGAATAGATCCTGAGAGGAAGTGCAAAATGCAAAATCGAATGACTGAAAAATGCTAAACAAACAGCATTATTAATATACAAAATATTTATATTTTGAACTTGTAACAGGTGATGTTGTCCACATCTATAAAATTGTAGAACCACATAGCTGATTTGTTAAATCTAGTCCATGCTGGCTTCTAAAAACCAGGAAAAAAAATAGTT
>CAUYRH010074070.1:0-53775 GCA_963574655.1 Perodicticus potto
TTTATATTATAATAAAGGAAAATTAAAACGCAATTTAGATATCCTCCATTAAGGGAACAGTTAAAGCATGGGACATGTATAGGTGAGTGACTGTGGGGAATTACTCAGTGATGCTGGGAAAATGTTCACAAGGTACCATAAAGTTTATGTACTCTGTATTGTATATGTGTGGTTATATTATGTATCGCAAACATGCATCCTTTGACGTTTATTCTTTCTGGTGTACAATTCTCTGAGTTTTGAAAAATACACAGTCAAGTAACTGCTACCATCAATATAATTTTAAGCAAGAAAAAATACCATATAGTACGTTTTAGTTTTTTTTTTTTTTATTCTTAAATCATAGCTATGTACATTAATGCAATTGTGGGGTACAATGTGCTGGTTTTATACACAATTTGAAATACTTTCATCAAACTGGTTAACGTAGCCTTCACCTCGTTTTCTTAGTTATTGTGTTAAGACATTTATATTCTACACTTAGTAGATTTAACATGTACCCTTGTAAAATGCACCCTAGGTATGGTCCCACCAATCACCCTCCCTCCACCCATCCTGCCCCCCTTCCTTGCCCCTTCTCTTTCCCCTTCATCTTGTGCTGTTGGTGGGTTAGTATGTTCCAGTTTTTAAGAACATGTGTGTATATGAATATGACTTCCTATAACTGGAAGGACATCACTAAAGGGTTATCAACTTAAGTGGCCCTGGCTTAGTGGGGCTGAAGAAATGGCCTGCATAATTTTAAACAGGCATTTTCCTTCTGTGCCTCAGTTTCTTTTTGTGAAGTGGTAAAGGTTGGGCCTAGAGCCCCAATGTCCAGGAGCACCCTCATCCCAGTTGTGGTCAGTGTGGGGGGTGTGGGCTCCAGGCAGTGATAGGCCCTGACCTTGGGTAGAGTCCCTGGCCTTGCTAGTGTGCCCAGGGGGGCTGGGGAGGCGGGCTGGGCACAGCCTGCCTGGGGCTCTAGTGTGTGTCACTCGGCTCAGGATAGAACGGAATGCTGCTAGCTGGGGCCGTGTCCTGGCTGGAGATCAGTGGAGGACTGAGTCCACTCCCCTGCCCCCTCCTCACCATGCCTGCCGGGCAGCTGCTTGAGACTTGGGGCTCCAGCAGGCGAGGGGCATGCTGGCCCTGTAGGAGGAGAAGTCCACCAGCTCTCCTGAAGACCTAGAATTCCTCCCCCTCCTTCTGGTGAGGCTCAGCTAATTAAAGGAGAAGACATTCTGCAGTGCAGCCCTCTTGCTGCCTCCCTGCCACCTCTGGTGTTCCTGAGCCTAGGGAGCTTCCTTGGCCCCCAGCGTGGCTTGCTCTTATTTGGTTCCCAGTGGTACTGTTGGTCAGTAGGCAAGGAGGAGCCTGCATGTGTAGTTGGCCTACACATCTAGAAGCTGCTCTTTCAAAGTCATGAGCTGGTGGGATGAGGATGGGCTGCTTCTAAGCAAGGGAGCCCTTGCCAGCAGCCTGGAAGGAACTCTACCACCTGACCTGCTGTCAATTGGAGTGGGCATGGCCTGTCTTCTGCTTGACGCGTAGAGCCCTGAGGTGCCCCTCCCCACACCAAGCAGGGGATCACAGACTCTTAGCCACCCGTGAGTGCAGCTCCTGTTCTATAGCTGTGGGGCAGCAGTCTAGACATGTCTATGGCCTGCCCAAGCCCCCATGGTGAGTTAATGAGCAGAACCTAAAGTAGAATCTGGGCCCCTGCTCTTGTCTATGTTGCCCAACTGACAACTTAGGGCTCTGTACAGGTGTATAACACACACAGGGGCTTGGACCAGGCCCTGGTGGAGGGACCTGTTGCTGGGGTGGGAAACTCTAACTCTGCCCTGAGTATGCTGTGGTGTCTTGGGTGCAGCACTTGCTCTGTGGGCCTTGGCGCCCACTGATTAGGTGTGATCTCCAAGAACCCTTCCATGTTAGTTCCTTTCCTCAGGGGGTTTTGAGCCACCCCGACTGCTGGGCGTTGCATTTTTCTCTGTGGTGGTCATACCCAGCACCTTGCACACATTCCCTGGAATTGCAGAAGTGAAGAGTGGCCTTTTCTCAGGGGGACTCTGTGGCAGGGCATCCAGGCGGGAGCTCTGTAGAACTGAGTCCCTAGGCCTCCCAGCACAGCCTCTGAATCAGCCTGAGAAAGTCGGGGTGCAGATGGGCTGGTATATAGAGGGGATGAGGGGGAAGGGAGGGATATTATCAATGGGCCTTAATATCCATTGTCGAAAAACAGCACAGTGGCATCCCTCAAGCCTATCAGAAGGATACTTGAGTTTCCCACGAGCTTTCCCACCCTCTTTCTTATGCCTGAGATGTCATATAGTGGTTGAGTTCCACATCTCTTTGTGTCCACACCCCTGCCATCACAGCCACCGTTTGCAGGGCATCTCCCATGGGCTGGGCCCAAACTGGGAGCTGTACCACCTTGTTGAATTCCCACTAGAACCCCAGCAGGCAGAGGCCACTGCCGTGTTTCATTTTGCACATAAGGGGCCCGAGAGGTCACATATCTCGCTTGGGTCCCACAGCAGTGTGTGGTCCTGCCTCTGTCGGTCCTAGGCCATGTTCCTCCCACACCCCTGCACAGAACACGCTTCTCCCCCTGTCCCCCACACACCAGAGCCCCAAGCTAAGGAGATAGCGCTGTTGACTAAGCAGCTTAGTCCGTGACCAAATCATAGCCCAGGAAGCCGCAGTCACGGGGACCAGAAAGGGGGCAGAGGCACAGGCATGGGGCCTCTCCTCTCTCCCTCTCCCCCTCTCTGTGGGCGACCCTTGCCCCGGTTTGGCTGAGGAGTTGGGGGAGGGTGCCATCAATTTCCTGTGTGCTCTGATCCGGGCTGTCAGGCAGGTGGAGCGCCTGGCTCGGGTGCCCATGATGTACGCAAGGGAGTGAGAGGTGACTGAGCTAAAGGCCACCTGCAGCTGTCCCGGGCTCCCCTGCCCCCACATGCCCTCTAGCTCTGGACTCCTAGGAACCAAGGACTTACAGCCAGGCCTTGGCTGAAAGTCACAGCTCTCTGGTGACTGGTACCTGGGCCAGGGCTGTCCTTTGACCTTGCCCATTGTGGACTGCTGGGTGTAAGCTTTAGCAGCAGGCCTGGCTGGGGCCGCTGTGCCCCAAATAGTGGACTCTAAGATGCTGGGTATATAAATGATGTGGTTTTTGACCTTTGTCATCTGTTCAGAGGCAGAGAGATTTCTATATCTGTGACTCAGCCTTACTGACCCAGACTCTTGTCTCTTTCCAAAGAGCCTGTCAGCTGTGTGCACCCTGGTCTCCATGGACAAGTGGGTCCAGGCTGGCATCATCCTCCCCTTGCACCTTCCTGGCTTTCCCTGGACCTCCTAAAGCCCTCAGCCATTCCCTGAAAGCCTGTGGCTATCTTGGTAGGGGGGGCATGTCAGAGTCCCACCTGCTAGCTCTCTGCCCCAGCGGGTAGGAGGCCAGCTCCTCTTCTCTGCTAGCTGTAGCTGGAAGCCGGGTCTCAGCCCTCCCAGATGGCGCAGGGTGCACAGATGGGGGCAGGAGAGGCAGCTGGCAGTACACGCTGGGGCCTCTGTGGAGTGGTCTGGTGAGGTCTGCTCTGGGAGAACATGCTCTCGGGTCCCCTCATGCCTGGCCAGACCCTGTGCTGCAGGCAGACCACAAGCATTAGTGCCAGCAGGTCCCGCCAGATGGTGACCCCTCAGCTACCCCCCTACAGGGGACCGTGTGGTTGATGGTCTCTTTAGTCACGGTGTGAGAGCCGGGGTAATGGGAGAGAGGGTTTGCGGGGACCAGATCCGGTTGGAGCTCAGCAGCAGAGAAGGGAGGATGCATGGTTCACTAGGTTTGCATCACCCCAGCTGGGCTCCAGAACCTTCTCCTCATGGAGCCAGGAACCTCAAGGCTTTCTTGCCAGGGCTTCTCCTTCCCCTGCTCCTCGTAGGGCAGCTGACCCGGCCTTGTCTCTCATCCAGCACCATGTGGTAGCTTCAGGGACCCTCTCCTGCCAAGCCTCTGTCCTTGTCTGTGCCTTAGCATTTTGACTCCATGGGCATCTAGTCTTTCTGAGGACCCTGTAGTAGTTGCCTTATCTAGGTGCTGAGAGCTCCTGAGAAGAGGAGAAGAAAGAGACCACCTCACATCCCCAGATGCCACCCGCATTCTTCTCCAGTCCAGCGAGGTGCCGTCCTCTGCTTCTTGGGGGCTGGCAGTTCCTGGTTCTGGAACTTGGCACCACTCTGGACCATCCTGGTTGGCTCAAGCCAGCAAGCAGATGCCTGGACTGAGGCACGTTTTTTGCACCTGCCAGCCAGTGGAACGGCCCTGGAAGGTGTCAAGCCCATTTCTGACTTTCAGCCTTCTGCCAAAGGAGGTGCAGGAAGGATGTCCTCAGAACTACTTCTGGGCGTCCACCCTGAAGACGGAAAGGGAAAGTGACTCTTGCCAAGAGACAGAAATGGCTTTCAGTCTTTTTCTCAACTCCCCTTTGTGTGTTGCAAAGGAGGGAAGCAAGTTGAATGGCACCTAGATGTGTTGAGGGGAAGGAGGGAGGCAGGGCAGGGTTTGCCCTCGATTTGCCATATGACTTTGGAACCCCTCCCTGGGCCCAAGCCACCTGTAAACTGAGTAAGGAGAAGGCTGCCTGCTGCCCTGTCCTCTTTGTCTTGCCTCCTCGTAGTGTGTTGGTGGAATGAGAGCCACCAAAACAGGCCAGAGAGAGGGTGATGGAGGCCTGGGCTGCACCGCCCAAGCCCTGGTGCCCTTTGCTCACAGCACCCATCACGTGCAGTCAGCAGCAGCATCGATTTTGCATTGCATCTGTGTGATTTGCGGTTGGCGGAGGGTCTCCGGCGCTGAGGAGTCTTTGCTGGGCAGACTTGGGCCTTCTCCCTAGAAGTGTAGAGTGCTGGCCACCTGCCCACCGTGCCTTCCAGCTGTGGGGCCTGCCGCAGTCTCTCCTGCTCTCCCTCCTTCCCTCCTCCTCAACTTTTCCCAGCACCAGGTACCCTTACTCCCAGAATGCCTGGGGTCGGGAGAACTGCAGCTGCCTCGGCAGAGGGGCTTAAACACTGCTTATCCCCTGAGGACATGTCCTGCAGCGGGAGGGAAGGAGGCAGATGGACATCTGGCCAAAGTTTTCACTTGAAAAGCTGGGGATTCCAAGCCCCTTCCCCTGTGCTTCCCCAGCTGTTTCAAACCTGTGCTCTGGGTCAGCATACTTACCTCCCTCCCAGGAGTAACCCTCCCTTCTTGGGTCTAATGATGGCCTCCTTTTGGGTAGTGGAGCCAAACTGGAAGTGATGGCTGCTGAGAATCATCTGACAGCTTTCCCAGCTCCCCAGCCTGAGCGCTGCCTGGCCGTCTCTCCAGCTCACCAGCGGCTCACAGGAACAACCCAGGGGCTGTGGGGCATGTGTAGCTCTCCCTGCTCACTTGCTTCCTGGGGGCAGAGGGGCTGAGGCCCAGCTTATTCCATGGGCAGTGGCATCCACATGAAGTGGGGCAGCTTCCCGGATAGATTTTCTGCAGTGTGTTTGTGACTGCTGGGGTGATGGGTCATCTGGAAAGTGCAGGGCCCTGGGAGAGTGGGTGAGAGGAAGAGTGCCAGCTTGCCAGGGCAGAGACGAGGAGCAGCTTGCTGTGGGTGCGTAGCAGGTGCTCCACTGGTGTTGGCTGTGTTGAGTACCATTCACTTTGTGAGACATCTTGGGAATGACCGTGAGTCTGTCCCAGGCCTGGCCCTGAGCGGGTATGGTTATAGCAGAAAGGACTTGACAAGGACCCTTAGAATTTACTGAAAGCAGAGTCAGAGAGAGGAGATTGTGTTATTGCTGGTTATGGCTGATGGACTTTGTTGGCCCACTCGCCCACCCCCCAAGGGGCAGAGTGACCCTTGCCAGCCATCTGTGATGGCCAGAGTGAAGGCTAGTGTGGGGGCAGGAGATGGGCCCTAAAGACATCTGGAGGTCCTTCTTGCTCCTGCTTCTCTAAGTCTTCAGGACAGGAGTAGCCATGGGATTCCTGAGAGAGCGTCAGGCTGGCAAGGTCTCGGAGCCTCGTGAGGGATTGACAGGCCAGGGCAGGAGACCTTAAGGGAAATGTGGGGTTTCTAATCTACAGAAAACAGCTCACAGGGGTACCCACTGAGCAGACGTTCATTTCCATTGTCATCTTCCTTCTGTGTTTGCCATCTGGTTTTGAGAGCTGGCCCGAAGGTTCAAATCCTGGGGAGCTGCCGTGCAGGTGTCTAGCCCCAGCCCTGCCCCTCTCTGTGGACCCTACATGCCAGTCCCTTACAGGATGCAGCTGCTGCTTCCCCGGTGGGCTTCTCTCTGGGCTGTTTGTTTCCCACTGCCAGGCTCCCAGACTCCCCAGGTGAGAAGAGAAGCTTCTCCACTGTCCTGCAGAAATGCCTGTTGCTAGAACAGGGCAGCATGTACCTTCCGTGCGTGCCAGTGGGGAAGCACAGCAGGGCGTGGAGGATGATGGATTAGAAGGCTGCATCTTAATCAAATGACAGATTGCCTGTCTGTCTGCCCCTCTTCCGTAGATGTGCTCGACCTCTCTGCTTTAGAGCAACAACCACTTCATTTTAATCAGGGAGTTAATGGCTCCCTCAATGACTCTTTTGGGGACAGACATGGGACTTTGATGAGATCACCCTTGCATGGCACTCAGACCCCCAAGTTACCTTTCAGACTTTCTTCAAGGTGCTGTCTCCCTACCTTCCCGCCCCCCCCCACTGTAGCACACACTCTACTTACTGACCTTTGAAATTGTCCTGCCTTTTCCGGACAGATTGGGAAGTGTCATTTCTCATGGGATAGGCATAGAGTTGGTGAGGGCTGCAGAGGACAAGTGGAACATAGCTTTTCTTGGAGGTACTGCTTTTACTTTGACTTCTGAGGTATTGCACCCTTCTGGTTTTTCTCCTGTCTCTTCTTTTCCTTCTTGCCCTGGGCTTAATGTTCCTAAAAATTACACCTTGGGTCCCTTGCCCTCTCTTGTTTTCTCTCTCCTCAACAAAACCTGTCCAGGCTCTTGGTTTCATCTGTGAACTGATAACAACATCTTACATTTATCAAGTGCTTTTGTGGTTTACAGAGCATTTTTACATGTTACATTTGTTCCTTACCATAAACCTTTGAGGTAGATTCATTCATATATTTTGGGGGTGATAAAACTGAGGCACAAAATGGTTAAGCCACAGTTTGGTTACACCCCATCCCCAGAAGTATGTGACTTTGAGGTTACATAGTATGTGGCTCAGCTGGGGGCAGACCTTCCCTTGCCGTACTTCCCTCTGCACCCTGGTGTCTCCTTATGCATCTTCCACAAGTCCTTCAAACACATTTTATCTTCATGCTTCAAAAGCCCTCCTTTGTCTTCTGTGTCTTGGTTTGGTGATGGAGGCCACCACCTGCCCAGCTCCTAGGTCTGAAGCCTCTGTCTGCCCCCTCCCTTACCCATCCACCTCCCTGAGGGGTCTCCATCCATCCAGCTGTCCCTATCCATTTTTACTGCCATTTCCCTGGGCCAGGCCTCACTCACCTCTTGCCCAGTTGTTTGGTTCTTCCCTGATCTCCTTGTCTCCAGGTCCTCTTAATTTATTTGATACACACGTGCTGGCTTCTTTCCAGAGTCCTCTCTCTGCTTCAGTGCAAGGCAGCAGACCGTCACTCAGAAGCCAGCAGCCGTCACGCACCTGCCTCTGCATCTGGACCCTCCAGTCCCCACTCGTTCTCTGGGTGATGCCGGGCACCCTGCAGGTAGTCACTCATCTCTCTCTGCTCTCCGTTCCAACCTGGCACAGACAGAGCACTCGCCCGGCCCACAGGAAGTGCTCCAGTGTCATTTCCAGCCCCACGATTCTTCCAGGCTAATTATCTGTGCACGTTACAGGCCTACCTCCTTGTCCTCAAAGATCCCATCGCAAATGCCGTTCATCCAGGGAACCTCCACTCACTCCTCAAGGCAGAGCCTCTGAGCTCACCTGGAGCTGTCTCCTTCCTACATTCCTTAGTACTTTCTAGTTGTGCCTTGGTTATGTGTCATCTTGTGTCCTGGAGGGCAGACTTTATGTCTGATTTGTCCACAAGGTAAATGAGGATTGGGGTTAGCAGCTATTTCCTGAGCACCTCTATATAACGACCCTATCTCAGGGGTTCCTGTGTGTTATTTGGTTTGATTCTCAGATCATCTGTACGGGCGGACAGCCTGTCTTTGTTTTGTGAATGAGGAAACAGGCCCAGAGAGGCTGTGTGCTTTATTGAGAGCCTCTGACTGGTGGTGGAGCCGGATCTGGGCTCTAGACATCCAGTTCCAAACCTGCACACCCTCCTCTGTGCTGCGTCTTGTCAGCGAGTGGTGGGGACCACTCCTTATCCTCTTGCCCCACACAGGGACAGGGCTGTCCTAACACATCTCATATTAAATATGTCAGTAGCTATGTAATTTATTTGAAGACATAGGGCTACTCCGGCTGGTAAGCAGCCCATCCATCGGAGCCACTGGTGGGTGTGGTGTGGTGTTTTACCTGGGACTGTCTGAAGGTCGGGAGGGCCAGCATCGCTGCTTCCCTCAGGGCCTTGTGAGTTCTGCTGTTCTCAGTGTGGCCTTATCTTGTGCCACCCACTGTGGTAATGAGCCCTTGCCTTCACCTATTGTGCAATGCTCACCTGCCTCTTGCCTTTAATTTGTCCTCAGACAATTCTTTTGAGCTTCAAGGGCTACCTGAGGTTCTGTCTCAGGATCTGCTGGGCAGGTGTGTGTTGCCTCTAGTCATTGTCCTTCATTTCTTTGCAGACTTTGAAGCAGTTTGCTGTTAGCCCTGCTTTCCCAGAATGGAGTTGATGGCTCTTTAGGATTCACCGCTCATGACTCGCGGCTTCACTTACCTCTTGTGTGTCTGGTGTGCTCCATGTGTGAGGGAGTGAGTCTCCCCAGCAGAGCTGGGGCGCACTGAGAGCAGTGTCACCGCCCACTTTCCAAGGCCTGCTGCAGCAGCCCATGCAGGAAAACCTTCCCACTGCACAGCTAGAATTGCTCCCGGGCCCAGCCTGCTCATCCTGAGGTCAGCATCTCAGCAGCCACAAACACCACCCATCCCAGGTTGGCTGCCTCAGGGTGCCACGTCCATGACGCTGGAACCCTTCTTGGTGCTATGACGAGCGCTGGAAGTATGCGGAGCTCGGCTCTTGGACTTCTGTGTGGTCATGGCTGCCAGGCTTGGGGAATGGCCAGATTGGTGGCCGTGATGAACACAGCAGTCTGCCCTGAAGAAGGGTTTGGACCCTGGGAGGGACTGATGTTGGCCCGAGTGGGGCGGCACCAGGCTCTTCCGTGTCTCCTGAATCTGCTTTGTGCCTCTCCTCCCTCTGTGTGCCCTTTCTTTCTCATTATTCCCTTCTCACTGTGCCTCTGGGTTTTGGGAGTCACTTCAGTGGAGGGCATGATGGAGGAGCAGCCCACAGTGAGCTCCCCCCTTCAGTGAGGGCTCTGAAGGATGTCCCGACTGTCGGCTTCATACTGCTGGGGGTTACAGAGAAGTTGTAGTTTCAGAGTGGAAGGCTGTCTTTGGAGATGGTCAGGGGGCCTTGGAGGCATGCAGAGCAAGAGCAGGGGCTATCTGCTCTAGGGAAGGGAGGTGGCATCAGGGTGCACCCACAGTGTGCCACACGCGGTCCATTTCCTAGCAGGAAAGCTGAGTGCCATGGCTTTGCCAGCAGTGAACTGCCCAAGCGATGGCATGGCCTTGCACTGGGACATCCTCCCCACCGTGTGTGTACCGGGGATGTCAGAAAGTGGAAGGGGCAGGGTCAAGGCCTCCGAGTGGCTGATGTCAACTAATGATGGAAGGGGAGAAAAGAGTTGGTTCTTTAAAAAAAAAAATCTGAGTATAACACTAGTCTGCTGTCATTAGAGAATGCAGAGAAGAAAGGTACAAAAGTAGCATAAATTAAAAGCACTCACAGTGGGCTCAGCTCCTGTAGCACAGGGTTATAGCACCAGCCACATACACCGAGGCCGGTGGTTCGAACCCAGCCCAGGCCAGCTAAACAACAATGACAACTGCAATAAAAAATAGCCGGGTATTGCGGTGGGCGCCTGTAGTCCCAGCTACTTGGGAGGCTGAGGCAAGAGAATCGCTTAAGCCCAAGAGTTTGAGCTTGCTGTGATCTGTGGCACCACTGCACTCTACCAAGGGCAACATAGACTCTGTTTCAAAAACAAAAACAAAAGACACTTACAGTGCTATCTGGACATAACCACGGTTCACCTTTTGGTGAGTTTCTAAGTAGATGTAGGGGGAGGTTCTTTTGTGGCAAAGGACGCCTTTAATTTTAAGGAACAGAGGGACAGAGAGGACAGTCAGTTCTCAGCTCCCCCCAAGCTGCCTGGGGCCTTTCACCCTGCCAGTTAGCACCAGCTATGCATTCCTGGAGGACTGGTCAGCTGGTCAGCACTGTGCTGAGCTCAAAGTTGGGGTAGAGAGCTGGCCTGGAAAGGGGACCTGCTCCTGGGCACTCCTAAAGTAAAGGTGAAGCCCAGAGCAGGAAGGGGCTGCGGCTGCAGCAGCTCACATGTGCCCCTGCCCAGATCCGAGGGCCTGGTAGGCAGCCACAGGGTTTCCACCCAGGCTTCTCGTGGCAGGGACCTCACTGTTCAGCTGCCACGTTGGTCAGCTCTGGGTCTCTGAGTGAGTGAGGCCGAGAGAGCATTTGTCACCTCGTAGGTTGTAGCACTTGGTCCCCATTCAGTCCTCCAGAGTCTCATGGAATAAGCCCAGATAACCATGAAGCATGGCAGTCCCTCTCGCGCTTAAAACTTGGTTTACCTCCATGTTCCTTGCCACCTCTCTCCAGCCCTCTCAGTCCAAATAGCTCTAGTTCCCACCCTAGTTCCTGTGGGCAGTGTGATTTCCACACCCTCTGGTACTGCCAGAGAGAGGTGGAGCCTCTGGCCAGGCTTTGTGGAGCAGGTGAGACTAGAATGGTGTTTGGAGGGTATCACGATGGCAGTGAGAGGGGAAGCCCATTCCAGGCCGGGGAATGGCATGCAGGAATGTTCATCCGTGGCAGGTGTGTTACATGCCTGTGTGGGTGGGAGTTCTCGCCAGGGCCAGGGAGAAATCCCAGCCCCTTTTGTTCCCCCCCAGCCCCATGCCCTTATGTAGCCGTCCCTGCAGTCCCAGAGCCCCCCCTACTGTACACATGTGGGGAGCCTGCCTGCTGCTCACTGGGCCCGGCTGACCCACTCAAGATTGTCTTGTCATCACAGCCGGGGTCAGCTGTTGGTTTGGGAAGCCTTCCCTGGTCCGGCGATTCACGGTGCGCAGCCAGAAATATAACCACCCTGTTTGCCAAGAGCACTGGGTCTTGGCAGGCATCCCTGTGGCCTATTTTAAACTGAAAGGAGTAGAGAGAGGTGCCTCTAGGGCTGAGTTGAGGACCCTTCCTTTGTGGGACCATGTGGGCTGCTGGGGGCTGGTCACTTTCTTCTAAGGACCAGGGGCCGCCTGTCCTAGGGGAGGGTACAGGGCTAGCAGGCAGGGCTCTTCCAGTGCAGTCTGGAAGAGGGTTTTAGGGTCATATGGCCAGTCCTGGGCTGGCGTTTGCAGACCTGGTTTGCTGCCTGGCCCCTCTGAATTGCTGCGCCATGTGCACAAGTGAACGATGCACTTCCCTGCTTACTGGCCCACCTGGAAAGTGGGGGCTCGTGCCTCTCTGACCCACCTCTGTAAGGTGCTCTATGGGTGGATGCAGCATGTTCTGGAACACTTGCAGGGCCCTGTCATCCTATTTCCCTTGCTGCAGTCACTCCCCCCACCACCACAGCCTGCCCTAAGCAGACAGTCTAAGAGAACGCAATCAGGACCATTCAGTTGCTGAGGACGCTGCCTGCTGGCCGTGTACAAGGCAATAGCGATCACTTGTGAGGGATGCAGCATAGCCTGGTGCTTCAGATGCTGGATGAGTTGACCTGCCGAGCTCCTCCCTCAGGCAAGTTAATCTCTCTGGGACGATGTAAACAGGGACGATGATGATAGCACCTTATCGTAGGTCACAGGGAGGAGGACATGAGATCATTGGTGGGAAGGACGGGTGACAGGTGTCTGCTACAGGTCGTGCTTACCAAGCATGGCCATCACTGCAGTGTTCATAGCTGTGCAGAGTTCACAGAACATCCTCATGGGCAGACAGTGCCTGCAATGATGCAAGCAGACAGAGCACCACAGCCCAGGATCAGCCCAGGTAGAAAGTACGCACTCTCGGCTGGGTGCGGTGGCTCACGCTTGTAATCCTAGCACCAAGGCAGGTGGATAGTTTGAGCTCACAAGTTCAAGACCAGCCTGAGCAAGAGCAAGACCTGTCTCTACTAAAAATAGAAAAACTGAGGCAAGAGGATCGCATGAGCCCAAGAGTTGGTGGTTGCTGTGAGGTATGACACTACGGCACTCTACCCAGGGCAATAGCTTGAGACTCTGTTCAAAAAAAAAAAAAGGAGACACTCTTCACTAAAGGTCCACAGAGCAGCAGTAGGGAAGGGGGCCTGGTCGTAGCTCCCAGGATCCCTGTCATAGGGGTAGGATGTTGGTGGTGGTGGTGTGACAGGGTGTTCGTTCTGAAGGGGATATGAGCAGTGGCTGCTCAGGAGGTAGCATGTGCCGATAATGTTTCTGTCTGCTGTGCATCAACCCAGTGGAGCTCCCTCCTGGCTGGACACCAGCATCACTATGGATCTCTTAGACACCTGGATACGTGGCTGCAGCTCTGGAGAGTTTGTGCCCCACAGGGGAGTGGAGGGATAAGGATGATGGAGTCAAACAGGGCTGGAGTCCTAGCCCTGTTGATGAGGCTTAGATTGCAGTGCCCACTTCTTAGACCTGGGGAGAGGTTAGATGGAATAACGCGTCAGGACACACCCTGAGCCTAGCGCATAGGCCTCGTTCTGTAGTAGTCCCTCGGAGTGGAGGCTCAGCAGGCCCACTCCTCTGATAGGGCTGGGTCCTGGCTGCCTTTAGCACTCCAGCTTCTCTTCTCCACCGTTTCCATGTTTAGATGCCCCCTTCCTCACCCTCCCCTCCCACCCCACATCCTCAATGCCCAGGGGTATTAGAGGTAAGGAGAAGGGAGGGAGAACTACCTGTAAATGCCCTGTTTTCCCCCTTCCCCTGGGTCAGTCTTGCAGGCATCTTCATACCAAACTTGTGCCTGGGTTGAGGGTTTCAGGCTAAATGCTTGACATATTTCTTCACCAAAAGGACAGCCAAAGTAAGTGCCTCTTGAGTTTTGTCTTGTCCATCCTGATGATGACGATGATGATGACAGTGCCGGTATCCCAACACCTGTGGGTACTGTTTTCAGTGCTTTTTGCTCATTAATCTATTTTAGCTTTGTAATGACCTTGACAGTGATACTCTTAGTAAACCCACTTAACATATACGGAAAATGAGTCACAGATGAGTTGCAAGTCGCTAAGGGCTCTGTTTATGAGTGTGCCTTCCCCAGTCCTGTCCTTTTAATACTGATGCCGAGTCAGTTTCATATTGATCCATTAACGATGACAGGCATTGCCACGTATTTTCATGTGGAAATTTCTCTCTATAGTTTGTGACCACGGCATGGGGTGGATGCTTCATGCACACATGTGTGTTGACTGTTGCCTGTATTTGTCGGTTTCCAGGGGACCGAGGGGAGAGGCTGGAGAGAGGGCAGCAGCTGCCCTGTCGCCAGGAGAGCTGCTCTGACGCCAGCTCCCCACCCTGTGGGCTTCCTGCTACAGCCTTCAGCTCCCCTTTGTCCCCCAGAGCCCAAAATAGAGCCTCCAGTCAGGAGAGACAATGAGGAACGAGGCATGTGGCTGGGCTGGAGGCTGATGGTTGCAGGGACGGTCAACCTTGGGGCTTCCGGCCTGGCCCTGCCTGGGCCGCCAGCCCCAGGCTTTTTATAGAGAGACTGTGTTAGGCGAGCCCAAGGGCGCTGTGCACGGACCTCATCTGACTGTGGCATGCAGACCCTTCACCGAGGTGGCCTAAGGAGACGTGGCCCCTGGGCTGACCTGGGTTTGAGTCTCCGCAGCAGCTGACCTGCCCTGCCCACAGCCACATCGCGTAATGGGAGCAGCCCATCAGGGCTACTGAAAAAGGAAACGGGCTGTGCCCAACCCAGCTCTATTATTAAACTTTTCTCTAGCACTTTTTCCCCACTCAGCCCTTTGCCACCATATTTGTGAGGTTGTCCCTGTGCCACCCCAAAGGAATATGGCCCTTGTAAGCTGGTATGGGACAGTAGCACGGGGGATGGTATTTCCAATGGGATTTCTCCCTTTTTTAGTGGCAGAAAGGTACCTAGTTTTCAGAAAGAACTTTGGGGTGTCTAGCCTAGTAATCCAGAAGCTGCGTAGAAACATTTCTATTTTAGGTTACCCTTAGAATACCTTTTAGATAAACATGCTTTTGGCAAAGCTTTATATAGACAAATGAATGAACCCTTAAAGGTTTGGCTGTGTTGGAAAATCTAAAATTCTCACTGGTCCACAGATGAGATTAAGGTTTGGTAGAGATACAGCTGGTGCAGGAACGCAGCTGGCCCACCACCCTTTGTGCCTCTGGAGTGGGGGATACCAGGAGTTAGGGCAGGTGCACACTGGTTTCCTTGGGTTGAAGAACACTCTTTCTCTTGCCCGCGGCATTCTTGCAGGCAGGGCTGTTCGCTGGTTACCCACCTCTTTTGCAGAGGGCGGGGGCACCTCCTGCACCCAGGACTATTTATATGAATGTCCCTACCCGTTTTGCTGTTTGCCCTTTCTTTGTATTTGTTGGGTTGTTAGGAGGAATGAGAGAGATGGAGCAGTGAGCTGGGGGCTGGGGGACAGCCCAGCCCTGAGGCCCAGCAGTGAGGGGGCAAGAGAGGCTGCAGGAGTCAGACCACGTCTGACAGCAGGTCCCGTCCTCAGGGCCAATTGAGGACCCCAGGAAGGTAAGGCCCTGCTGGACGCAGCGCCCTGGAAATGGCAGCAGGGCCTCTCAGGTGGTGGGGAAGGCACCTCCTGCAGGGGGGGTCCTGTACAAGAGCGGCCAGCACAGCGAAGTCCCTGAGGCTGAGCCCACAGGCCTGGTGCCTGTACCGCACTGTGACAGGAGGTGTCTGGTTCCCCCTAGAAGGCGGATGGGTTATAAATAGCTGATGACGGGCTGCAGCGAGAGCGGCCTCTAGCGTAATCGTCGATTTTGGGAGTGTCCTGGCCAGGACTGGGAGGGATGGATGAGGTTAAATTCGGCCTTGTTGGCTGATTGGCATTTCTTGAGCTGGGTGCTAATCCCTTCAGGAGGTCAGATAAGCTTCCTAGTGGCGCCCCTGAGCTTGACTTTGGAGGCCAGGTTAACTCTTTCGGGGGACTAAACAAAAAACCCAACATCATGACTATTCCATGACGCCTGAAACATAGCAGAAGCCATCATGGACTTGGACTTCAAGAGGCTTCATCCAAGGGAGGGCTGATTCCTGAAATGCACAGTGGACTCGGCTGTATGACCATTTTTCTGACAAGCCTGTCCTGCTGGAGGATTGTCCTGGGCCAGCCCTGTAGTTAATGAAGAAGACAGCAGCTTCTCCCTGGGGAGTAGCTGAGAACCAGGGAGAATCTGACTTTGTTGGCTATCGAGGGTGAGTTGAGTGACAGGTGCCAGGCAGGTGACAGTGAAGGTTAAGAGTTCTTTTCGTGTGTCCTGTCACCTTCCTCATAGTCTGATGAGTTAGGAGACAGCTCCCCACCAAGTTTCCGATGATTCTTATCCCATCCCCCAACCTTGTAAGCAAGAGCAGAAAGCTCTGCTCTGCAGTTTCGGGCTTTTGTACTTTCTTGTTCCACTCCAGTCTGCTGGCAGCATAACGTCTTGCCCTTTTTGCGAGTGAGAATAGGTTTCTAGCCCTGCTCTCTCCCCAGTGGGTGGTCAGTTCTCTGCTCCTTTTCCTTTCAGTGCCCTGGGGTTTTGGCCTGGTTTTCTCCTCCAAGTCTTACCCCATTTCCTCTGGAGTGGAAGATCCTGCCCTGTTTCCTGCTGGGATTTATAGACCATGCTCTGGGGTTTCTTGGAACCTCCGCTTTCCAGGACTGTAAAACCTGGTCCCTGTGGAGTGTCGCAGCCCCTGATGGGCTCTCTTCTGCCTGATGGCTGCTGTCTCTCTGCAGTATCCAAGAACAACAGCGACTGCTCGTTCCATTATAAACTCAACTGGCTGAAACCCGCTGAGACACCGTGGGAATAAATTATCCCCAACAAGCTCTCCCGTGGAAA
Source organism: Perodicticus potto (assembly GCA_963574655.1). Lineage (NCBI taxonomy): Eukaryota > Metazoa > Chordata > Mammalia > Primates > Lorisidae > Perodicticus > Perodicticus potto. The sequence goes on from CAUYRH010074070.1 coordinate 16,284, forward strand.
GCCAGGCCCCTCTCTGCCACCTCCTGCCCGTCCTCGCTGGTGTCACAGCAGGGTTTCCAGAGGCAGGCTGATGCCTGTCCCATCTCATGCCCTTTTTACCTACTGAGGGTGTTTCTTTCTAATCAAATGTGATGAGTCAGGAGATTTCAGGCAGAGGGCTTATGTGGCTGGCCAGTGCACAGAAATAGTGAGGACCTGATTTCATTCCTCTGGGTTTTTTTTGTTTGTTTTTCATCAGAGAAAGAGACCTCCAAGGAGTATGTTAGCTGGTCTTGCATGGTGGGTCAGGAAAAGGAGGCTCTCCTTTCTGTGCAGAGTCTTGGCATGAGCAAGGGCATGTTTGAGGGAGTGATGGAACTCCCTTCCCCATTTTGCTGGAGTAGAATGGTCCACAGTGAGGACTGGGAGATGAAGCTGTGGGCAGCTCATGGAGGATCTTCACTGCCAGGCCAGAGGATTTGGTTTCCCCGCCGGGGCAGTTGAGTTCTAGTGAAGCTCCCGAGCATGGGAATGGCACAATAAAAAGCAGTTTGAGAAAGTGGGAAGAGAGAGGTGCTGGGATGGTGCTGATGAGCACAGGGTTCTCAGGGCTCTGCAGGTGCATTTTGACTCAGTCTTTGGCTGAGTCCTCAGGCTTTGGGGGGTTTGAGAAGGGAACCTCGGCAAGGTTCATTTTGAGTCTGAGCGCCTTGGGTCCAGGACTTGTCCTTCCCACCCAGGGATGTATTCCGGGGTGTCCTCGCCTTTGAGATGGGGAAGGATGGGGCAAGCCCCGGGTCCCTGGGGTTGGGGGAGACCTCCATGAGCATCGCTACTCTGGGTAGTGTAACTTTTCACCTTCTTCAGGAGGGTGGCGTCTTGAGCCCTTCCTTGTTTTTTTTTTTTTTTTTTGCTGCTGTTCAGCATTTGAGAATAAAATGTCAGGGAATCTCACGGCCGTCACTTCTTGTCTTCCCTCTTGCCTGGGGTAGTTTGGAAACCCAGGCAGTGTTGAATAACACTAAGCCTTGACCAGCTCCCCGTCCCCAAGTGCCTGACCCCAGACCTTCACCCAAGCCCCAGGTGAGAATAATGGTTTGATCTGGGGGTACACTTGCCTTAGTTACTCCCAGCAGAGATTTAGTGGAATCTCAGTGCACATGCAGACGTGTTCGTGGTCTCAGTGGACAGCATGCATCTCCCCCAAAGCCCTCTGGCAGTGATACCACACACACACCCCGCCTCTTGTGTTCTAGGTGAGATCCTGACATATCAGTGGTGGTGACCCCTAAAACAGCCTGACCCCCGGGGAGTCAGAAGATGAGCTGCTTTAATGAGAAGATGTGGGCTTGAGCCCCAGCGTCCTTTGAAAGAGGGAATTTTATGTGAATGTCCATTTCGTACTGAGCACTGTGCTTGTTCAGCCTCTGAGTTTGGTACTGGTCTGCATTTCGTGAACGAGGAATTAAGGCGTACAGACGTTGAGTCACTTTCCTGAGGTTGCACGGCCAGGGCAGGGACTTTTACCTCCCCAGAGTCCGTGGACTTGGTAGCCCGTGTTTCTCCTTATTTTCCTCTGCCAGAGCTTCCCACATCCTGCCGCATTCTCTCAGCTGCCGCCACTCCCAGTTTAATCCCCATTTACTAAACACCACTTCACAGGAAAGTTCTCAAGGACAGATTTCCTCGTCTTGGGCTCCTCCCTCCCGCTGTCCCTCCCCTTCACAGATATTTATTGAACCCTCATTGTGTTCCTGGCACCCTAGGGATGCGCAAGGGACAGGACAGGGATCTCTACTCCCATGGGGCTCTCCCTTTAGCAGGGAAGATAAGCAATAGGAAATAAACACTTAAAGTAATAACAGATCATGAAAGATGTGCTTAGATTGTGGCAGTAACAGAGAAGGGATGGAGTAATCCACAGGGACACCTCCCAGTGTTTAGGCCAAAGGGATAAGACCAGGAACCAGGTAGTGGGAGTGGAGAGGCAGAGGTGGATGCCAGCAGTTGGCAAGGATTTGGAGCTAGATGAGATATCGAAGGATAATGATGATGATGATAGTTAATAGTCGTGGGTACTGACTCCATCCGAGGTCACGTTCTTACTCTAAGAGCTTTAGAAATTCTGTCTAATCTTTACAGCAGCCTCATAAGGAGAATACTGAATGTACTCTTTGGAGAGAGAGCATTATTATGCTCATTTGCAGGTAAAGATTCAGAGTCACCAAGGTCACCTTGCCCAGAGTTGCATCTAGTAAGGGGTAGAGCTGGGGTTCAGAACCCAGCTGTGACTCCAGGGCCTGTGCATCTCAGCCACTGCCCTGGAGCCAAACTCTCACCACTAGATGGAAGAATAGACAGAGAAACACATCCCCAAGGCAGGGGTTCTGGCTGGAGAAGCATCTTTTCAGGAGACTAGGACACCCTGATTAGGACACTTTCCTCAGGGAGCCTGTGATACCCAGAAAGGGATCACTGACTTTCAGTGCAGTGAGGGGCTTGGGGCATTTTGTGACTTGAGCAGCAGCATGGGTACCTTGTTTGGGAAACTGATCATCACCCTCCTGATGAACTGAGAAAGGAAGACCCAAGGTGTTTCCAGGTATGTTTACCTGGTGCTGGTGGCCAGATCCTGACCTGATCCTGATCCTTTCCAGTTTCCACAGTGTCACGCTCACAGACTGATGACCCGGTGCTTTGCATGGCTGTTGGAACCCTTCATGTGGCATTACATGCCCTGTCCCAGGAGGAGGCCTGGCTCTGCTGTGGCCTTCTGGGTGGCACTGGCTGAACATCACCTTTTGGTGACCCGCTTTCTGCAGAAGGGGCAGAATCTAAAGGATTGCCTCGGAGGTTTGTTTTTGCAAAAGAGGTCAGCATCTTCCAAAGCTGTAGTCAGTCTGTAGCTCCCCTGAGCAGCTGGTGCCAGGAACTTTAAAGGTTCCATCTCCAAGCAAAAAAAAATGTTTTTAATTCTACTTCCAGAAATGCAAAGCTGCCAAGTGGATGGGAGTGGTACCTCTCTCTGTTAGTCTGACAATGTCTATTTGTGGGTACCCTGGAGGCAGCACCCTGAAGCCTTCCACTTACAATGTTATTTCTTCTGACTCCTGTGCCAGCCTATATCTCAAAAAACAGTCTTCTGAGAGCTTAAGGGAAATGCTGAGCCACAAAGTGCAAGCGTCTGCATTCTGCCGTGCCCTCCTCATCTCTCTCTGGCTATTGCGCTCTCTCTCTCTCTCTCTCTTTTTTGTTTCTGTTGAATAAGCAAAAGCAAGAGCAAATTTATTCCTCAGATCTCATATGAAAATGCGTAGTAATTGTTTCTTTTTGCTATTGTCAATATGTTTCTGTTCCGTTCATTGAACTTTGCTCTCAGCTCCTCCCGCCATCTCACAGTATAACATACAGGTTATCTCCCCGCTCCTCTATAAAACCACTTCATTTGCCCTTTATAAAACCACTTCATTTCCCGCTTCCAGGTCTTGGTGGGGTGGGGTACTTACCTTACGTGGGGCGGGGGGGAGGGCATGTTGGGATCTGCTGTAGAGCCATCACTCTTCCCCTTGAACCTTTTCTTTTTTTTTTTTTGGCTGGGGCTGGGTTTGAACCCGCCACCTCTGGCATATGGGGCTGGCGCCCTACTCACTGAGCCACAGGTGCCGCCCTGAACCTTCTCATTTTTTTTTTTATTGAATCATAATTGTGTACATTAGTGCAATCATGGGGCACAATGTGCTGACTTCATATACAATCTGAAATATTTTCATCAAACTGTTTAACATAGCCTTCATGGCCTTTTAATCACTATGAAGCCATTTATATTCTGCATTTAGTAAGTTTCACTTGTACCCTTCTAAGATGCACTGTAAGTGTGATCCCACCTATCGCCCTCCCTCCACCCATCCTCTCCCCTCCTCCCCTCCCTTGCCCCTTTCCCCATATTCTTGTGCTGTAATTGGGTTTCAGCCTTCCTATGATGAACCTTCTCATTTTAATGCTTGGTCCAAGGCCCTTCAGGGCTCACTCCAGGTCTGGGAAGCACCTGAACTCAAAAGTAATCAATTCTGATTTATAGGCAAGTTGGGGTATAATTAGCAGTCTTGATTTAGTGTCACGGTGGCCTGAAACTTTGCCATTTTCTTCCTCTGTGTGTGGATTGAAATGGTCAGTTCCTGAGACAGGGTGGCGAGTTGTCTTCAGACTCTGACCATCAAGACCTTAAACAAGTCACATCTCTGAGCCTCAGTGTCCTTAACCCGGGGGATTGGATTGTGATGTCATCTCACAAGGGGCTGAAGAGTAAAGGATAGCACTTCTCAGGCCCAGCTCACCTGGAACTTGGTGGATGTCATTTTCTTCCTATGCCCTTCCCTGAGAGAAGTGGGGCCATGCATGGGGAGGCAGTGGGTTCTGCGTCCAGCCCACTTTGCTGCAGGCACATCACTTGACCTTGGAGGCCTCAGACTAATAGTAGCTGCCTTCCCTGTCTCATCCAGTTAGAAGAGAGGACGAGGCAGAAGGGAAATCATAGGCTCTGGGGGCTGGAAAGGGTTGTATTAGTTTCAATTTTGTTTTGTAGATGGGAAAAGCAAGGCTCAGAGGAGCAAAATGACTGGCCCAAGATGACCTGGCCGGTTTGCAGTGCATGGTCAGCAGGCTGTGCTGCCTGGGCTTGGGGACATTGCTTTACCTAAACGCTTACCTGTCTGTTACCTCCTGAACATATGTGGAGAGGCTCACTGCTCCGTGTGTGGTGGTGGACGGACAGATGGCCCTTCTCCTGCCATATGCTCTAGCCCGGTTACGAGGGTGGGGGACTGAAGGAGGTCGCACACCATCACACATGGTGGGGAGGCACTCCTGTTGCTGAGCGGAAGGGCTGCCTGGTTATGGAGTTCCCACCTCCCTCCTGCCCTTGGGCTCAAGTGGTCCATTTTTGGCCTTCCTGTGCCTAGCCTTATGCTCAGTGCTCGCTGGGGAATTGCACAGAGAAGCAGCTGCCTGTAGGCAGAATAGACACTGGCCAGGGTCTGTTCTGACGAGGGGCAGGGAATCCTGCAGCTGGTGAGGGGGCAGACAGTGGGGGCCACCGCAGGGCCCCTTGAAAAGCCTGGAGGAGGAGATGGGGCTGTGGGTGGGCCTCCGAGGCCTTGGACTGGGCTGAGAACAGTGTGAAGGGGCAAGGGCAGGCTCTTTGGTTGGGAGAGATGCTCTGAGCAGGGTCTCGAGGCAGAGTCTGGAAGGTGCATTTTGGGGAACCAAGGTTCACACTGAGGGCTGAGGAGGCTCTGGGAGAAAAAAAAAACATTTTTATTTGCAGAGGAGGTTTTATAGTGTTAGTAATTGGGCAGGCAAGTGTCTGAGAGATTTAGCTCCTCTCACACAGTGATTAGGATCATTATTTTGGCTCAGAGGGTTGTTGAGAGTCTGACTTTACCTGTCATTGTGAGGCTGGGTTTGCACGCCCTGAGGATCTAACAGGGCCAGAGGGAGCATGGTGACTTCCTGAGCCTCCCCCTCTCTGAGAAGCCCTGTAGAATGGGGCCCTTGGGACCCGCAGCTGGGGGTGGGAACCCAGTCTTGCTTTGGCTTCGCTTTGGCCCCTTCTAGGTCACTAAGTGACTTCCCGCCCGCCTCAGCCCACCTCCTCTCGAGCTGGCTTTCCGCTTATCTTAATTTATTGATGAAAACTTGTTTTACGGTCCAGAGCACAGACGGCAGCAGCTCTCTGCCAAAAGAAAGCATGCCCGCAAATCGGGAAAGCGAGCCGCCTCCTGGAGATGGGTGGCTGGGGACCGGGGAGGCAGTGGGAGTGTAGCCAGTGGGGAAACAGGGGTGGACAGGTCTTAGAGAGGCTCTCAGAGCGGCCACCTGGCGTGCAGATAGGTGGGGACAGCAGCAAGACCTCTCTGCCTCTCTCCACTGTTGCCTCCGGACTCACGGCTGCCTGATCTCCGAAACCCAGGGAGTGAAGGCTACAGGCCATAAATACTAATAATGGCTCCCATTTATAGCTGTGTATGAGGCACCATGCTAGGAAGTTTATTTTCATGAATCTCATTTAGTCCCTACTACAACTCTATGTGGTAGGTATCATTAATCCCCATTTAAAAAACAAGCACTAGAGAAGAATTTGTTTTTTGAGGTCCTGCCGCCTGGTAAATGATGGAACCGGGAACTTGAACCTAGTCTGCCTGGTCTCAAGGCAGAACTTGTCCACAGCCTTTCCTGACCCCCACACTCTAACACTGGCCGATGTTCTCTTTTACGTCGTGGCTGCTCTCCCCTGGTCTTGGTAGCCCCCAGTGGTTGGACAGCCCAGCGCTGGGCCCAGGGCGGAGCTGGTGAGGCACAGGGGAGTAACTACCTGGCTGAGGGATCTGTGGTGCAGGTGACCAGTCCAAAGTGTGGAACACGTTTGAGCTGATATTGTGCCTTCCTCTGAAGCCTGTGTCCTTGGTGGGTCAAGTAAGGATATTCCTAACATCCCATCAGTTAGCTATAGGCATTGTGTAGAAAAGCTCTGGACTCCAGTGAGTTCCAATATCCTTATCTATAAGACAGGAAAACAACTCAAATGGTTCTTACAACCATTTGCCAACACAGTGTATATGAAAGTGCTCTTTGGAAAACAAATAGCAAAGGGTTGTTACTGTGATATTTCCTCTGTTCTGTGGAGATACAGGAGCAGAAAGGTCCGCTGAACTCCAGGTTAGTTTGTTTTGTTCCTTCCCGCTTCCTCTTTCAGAGGAAGGTAGAGTCAGCAGAGCAGGGGGACTGCCTCAGTGGGTGGCCCCCTGTGCCTTCCTGCCTGGGCAGGCTTGGAGGCCGTCTATGGTCCCACTTGCAACCCTCTTGCACCCTGGGACTGTGTTCCTGGCTCCCTACATTCTTTGGTGTGATGTTCCCTCCTCCCTCCACTCAGGTGGGGTTAGAAAGTTACAGAAATGTTTAATAAAATGAAGTTTGTGATTTTTTTTTTTTAGGTTTTTAGCAGTGTGTACAGGTTACAATCACAAGATTTGAAGCCACAGCAAATTGGATTAAAAGCCTAACTCTGCCGACTCTGGGTGTCAGCTTTGGCAGGATACTCAACCTCTTTGATCCTGAGTGTTCCTGTTTGTAAAGTGGGAGAAAGAGCAGTAATTGCCCCATAGGACTTTCATGGAGAGGGCTGGACACAGCTCCGATGTGTATGTAATGCAGGCTCAATCAATTCTGGCTTCATCAGCAGCATCATTGCCTTCGTCACCCTCATCACCACCACTGCTTTATTTATTTATTTATTTATTTATTTATTTATTTATTTATTTATTTTTTGCAGCTTTGACCAGGGCCAGGCTTGAACCTGCCACCCCGGTATATGGGGCCGGTGCCCTACTACTTGAGCTGCAGGTGCTGCTCAACACTGCTGTTTCTAATCTTATCCTGCTGGTCTACAGGTAGACCTCCAGGCCACTGAGGCTGGCTTATACATGCTATATCATAGCTAGCCTTCCTTTCTTAGAGTAGGGCCATGTCTAGGGGCCCTTTCTGGGGTGTATGAGGAAGACCCAGGCAGATGACCTAGGTCTAACGTAGTGGAACGTGGTGGGTAAGAACGTGGTTTTTGGAGTCAGGTTTTGTGGATTCCTTCACTGCTTAACTTCGCTATGCTTTTGTTTTCTCATCTGTAAAATGGGGAGGACAAAAATAGTGCCCCCTACACTGGGCTGGAGGATTAAATGAGGCAGTGAAGACAAAGTACTCAGAATGGTGCTGCCCTGTGGCCAGCACTCAGGAGCACTAGTGTGTTACTGTCAATGGCAGTAGGACACCAGGGAAGGATGGGGGAGTTGATGGAAGCAGGCATGGCTCCACCTTTAAGTGCTCCATGACCTTGGACCTGTTTATCTGGGGAAACCGTGGACAGGCAGCATACAGCACAGTAACCTCAATTGCAGTGCACAAGTTACAAAGCTGAGGGTAGGCCGCAGCCTCCTGCTGTACCAGCAGAGCCCATGGCAGGCAGTCCTGGCACAGGGCAGGGAGGGATCTCGGGTTGTCACTTAAGTTGGTGCTGAGACCATCTCTGGCAGAGAGACCTGCACTTAACTGGCTTGTATTCCCCGTGAAGCATGTCAGAAATGCCAAAATCCTGGCGTGGGTGGACACGGCTCCCACTGGCAGTATAAATAATCAGGCCGTGTGTACTGGATCCCCGGGGAGAAGGTCCATCATATATTGGCCATGTCAGAGGCTTAGAGCAAAAGTGTGTGTGGGTGGCTGTCCTGGGGCCAGAGATGGGCCCGTTGTCAGCCACCATCTTTCTTGATGTCTGTACGTGTCATGCTAGATCACTACTTGATGAATGCAGGCCGTGGAAAATGCCTTATTATGTGATTAAAAGAGCCTCCGGTCTGAGATGGGCAGAATGGAGGCAGCCTTGATACATGAAAGGTACCCAGTAATGAGGTATTTTCACTGTGTGGCTTTCCTTCACCTTTGGGGAGACCTTTGTTCCCCAAACAGGGAAAATAGCCCCTATTCCCTTCCCCATTCTAAAGGATGAGTTATAGCCTCCCAGATAATTTGAGCTTCTTGCCAGAAAGATGTAATGTGAATTCAAGGTTTCCTTGTCCCGCTCCCCTTGTATTTTCCAAGGAGTTTGAGTAATAACACAATTCCTTGTACAATATTTATATTCCGAAGAGCACAAAGTGCTCGGCAGACATAGCCTGTTCATCCCCAGTGTCCCCGAGTGCTGGGGGGAAGGGTGTGCTTTCCTTCTCTCTCAGATTTTTATCAGGGAAACATCTCAGAAAGGTTAAGGGACTTGCCAGAGCTGCACAGCACCCGCCCCCCCGCCCCGAGTCCTGAGATCTGGCTGCCGATGGTTACGCCTTCTCGGGGAAGCCCAGGTGGCTGCCAGTTTAAGTGCAATCCTTGAAGGTTGGTTTCTTAAGCCCATCATGCCTCCCACAGCAGCCCCCGGCTTCATGTATTACTGTGTGCTTTGATGCTGTCAGAAATGCCTTTCTCCCCAGATGCACAAATAAAACAAATGCAGGCAGGAGAAAATATGCTGGTGATTGGAAAATCATTTCTCCAGACCCCTCTGACAAGCTATTCTGAGTCCATGGCATCTTCCTTCCCACTCTATAGTGTGACCTTGGGAGCTGAGACAGTGCCCTGGCCCATGGTCCCAGGCTGTCTCCTGCGGCTCTTGCCTGGCCCAGGAGCTCAGGCAGCCATGGCCCTGGAGAGTGCAGGTTGTGAGACTTATGGGTCTGTCCCCCAGCCCTGCCCCCCAGCGTAGAGTGCCCTTCCTGCCCCAGCACGCTGGTGGGGGTGTTACTGGGTGTGATGGCCTGAGGCTCCAGACTGTTTCTTGCCTAGTGTTGACAAGTTCCTGTGTCGGGAAAAGGCATGTCCAAGGGTCATTGTACCCCCCACTCTCCCAGTATAGACAGTCCTCCGAACAGCTCAGAGAACCAAAACCTCTTGGGGAGGCTGTGATGGTGGGTTGTCAGCCTCCCTCTCGGGCAGTTCTTCTGTGTGCCTGCCGCATCAGTGGTTTAGCCCATGTGTTTCTGGGTAGAGACAGGAAACAGCTGTGTCCTCTCACTTGCAGGGTCTGTCCAGGGCCTGCACAGAATCTCACAGTCTAGGGGCCACATCCTCCCGCTGCAGCAGTGAGCAGGGGCTGGACGGGCTGGTGAGAGCTTGGGAACACTGTGTTCCAAGTGCTTCCTGTGTACCCTCTTCTGGTACCCACGCTCACCCCCTTTTGTGTACATACTCAGCATCATCTGTCTAGGAAGAGCCCTCAGCCCCTTACCCAGGCCCAGAATGTGCCTAACTGGGAAGAAAGTACAGTTCTGCCCCTCATGCATGGCCTGCCCTGGGCGGGCTATGTTGGCAGCAGGATCAATGTTTATGGACTGCTGAGTGATGTCTTCTCCTTTACAAGGCTGGCAGGTGTGCTGTGTCTTCCCCTGCTCTTTGCCATCCTGGCCACATGTCACTTTGTGGGGATACTTTTCCCCACACAGGAACATGTCACTTTGCTTCTGGGGGCTGTTCCTCCTGGCTGCCTTAGCTCCGTATCGGTTCCCCTTGGGGATTCTGACCTTGCCTCTACCTCCTTTTCCAGTTCCTCATGGAGGGAGCAGGCCTGTGGGTCAGTTAGAGAAAGTAGAAAGTTACTGGCCCCTGAGAAGGTGGACCCGGGGCCTGCTGTGTGGTGGAGGTGCGAGAGGAGAGCCGAGTTGTCCTGTGACAACTTGGACATTCCAGACAGGAATGAGTTATAAGGGGTCTGTATTGGGGCAGCACGAGGTGGACACCCTGGCCCTCCCCATTTCTAGTCCTGGCCTCTTGCTCCCTAGGCATCAGCTGTCTTGGAGACTGGGCCATCTGTCACCCCTGACCTGGTCCTTGAAGCCCAGGAACAGATTCAGATTCTCCCTGGCTATGCTACCCTAGAGTCACACAGAGAGTTTGGTTGGAGTGAGCCCCAGGGCAGCCCCATCCTCAGGCCAGGCCTGGAAGCCCAAACAGATGGATGGTGCTTCAGCAAAGCTGACCCCACACATCTCTAGGGAGCAGAGAGCACCAGGCCCTTCGTATAACCTGCTAGAAGGCAGGACTGCCGGGGCTGGGCATTTACCCCCAACCAAGGCCCTTAACTCCCTGGAGGGGGGTATGGGGCTGTCCTCAGAGCCTCAGATGGGAGCTGCTCCACTCAAGTGCCTTTCGGGTTTTTGTATTACAAGAAATATAAGTATAGTAACAGGACTTGCTCTCGACTGGTAGGGGGTTTTGGTGAATTAGGAGAGTGGTTATAAAGTTTGCTGGAGAGAATTATTACTCTTGGAACATATAATTCAAGAGCTTTATTAACTCTAGAGGCTTGTAGCTCCCAAACTCAACATGCCTTAAGTTTGGCCATGTGTAGACATTCTCTCCTAGAACCATCTTCTACAGAGAACAGCCCCATTCAGGAATAATCAAAATGTAACTGGGTTGTAGGTATGCAAATGCTTTATGTAATGTTTATTTGGAGGAAAATTAGGCTCAGAAATATGGGTGTGATCTCCCTAACTAACACCTGTGCAAGCTGGTGATATTGGGGGCCGCAAAGTGAAATTGTGAAGAAATTAGAGCTTTGAGAGAAGGTGTGGGGTCAGAAAAAGAATGACCAAGGAATTGTGTCATTTGGCTTTAAATTATGCACAAACTCAGGATGAGACAAAACTTGCTGTGGTTACTAGTCAAGCTGACGGGGGCTTATGCTGGATTACTAGGAGTATAGAGCTCAGAGTGTGGGAGGGGAGAATTGGTCCTACTAAAACTGTAGTATGACTTTCATTTTGAGACAGAGATGAGCCAGGGTGGATGACTCAAAGGTAAAAGGTCAAAAAAGCCCTTTAATAGGCCAGAAGACTCGGGAAAGGACGTTGTTAGAAACACCGCTTCCAGCGTTTAAAGGCCTATCGTGCTTGTTCTTGGTGGGCTTCTTGGGCAAAAGTGGGACTGACGTGTGTTAGCCACAGGGAAATGGATTCTCGAGTTAATAGCAATTAATGGTTAGCTAGTTAGAGTTTTGAAAAAAAGGGGTATGTTGTTGGATGGTGATCATAAAGACCCTGGGGGACCCGCTGCAGCTGTCTCCCCCTCTGGTTTCACCAAGCTGTGTTTTTTCTACCTGTTCAGTGACTTTGGCAAAGATATTTCTGTGACTTTGTCCCTTCATTTCCCTCCATGCAGAATCGGAATCGTTGTCTGGCTCACCCCCATCCCCAGCCCCTCCTGTCTCTCCCGTTATGGCTGTGAGAATGAATGAGCTTCAGGTCCTCTAGAAGGCAAGGGGCGTCTGAAATACAAAGTAGCGGCCGCTTTCCTGGCACTGATATATTGTCTCTGCTCCTTGTGATGAAGTTCTTGGCAGGTTGGCTTCTCCCAGGGCCAGGCAGGTTCATTATTAGCCAGCATGTCAGGCTGTGAAATTAAAGCCATTTTGGTTTTCTTTTTTGTTCTCCACATAAACTAATTTATTAAATGCTGTTAAACATTGGGCCTGGCCCTGGCTCATAGAAAGCATAGAGGGGTGCTGAGACCTAGCATTTGAAAACCTCCTGCAAGCAGAGAGGGGTTGAGGATGGCAGGGGGCCAGGGGATGTGCTGGGGGCACCAGTGACACCCTCCCTACTTCAGGAGCCCAGGAGTCTTGTTGGAGTCTGCAGAGACACACGAGGCATTGGGGATTAAAAATAGTCAGAGGTGTGATGGGCTCTGATGGGGACTAGGGCAGGTGAGGGGGTGGTTCACACCAGGTGGGTGATGAGGAGCTAGAGGCATCGGGGGGAGAGGGTAACTTGGGGGTACGAGGGACTCCAGGAGTGGGGAAGATGAAGTACACAGGGCTTCTTCTTCAGATGGGCTTATGTGTCTGCAGCTGGTCCTGCTCCTGGGCTGTGGCTTGCTCAGTTCTCCCCAACCCCCATCATTCATTCATTCCTCAAGCACATATTATCTAGTATTCCAAGAAGCATACTCTGGGCCCTATGCTGGAAGACAAATGGACAGGCCATGAACCTGGGTCTGGAAGTGCTTGCGTTTTAGTGAAGGTGGGCAGCAGGCCTACATAGCCTCAGGGAGTGCCAGTGGGAGACTGTTGGCAGCTATGGTAGGATACGGATGGTGACCGTCCCTGGGTTCTAAGCAGCATGCAGGTGGGAGGGAGGGTAGTTTAAAGACCCCACCCCAGACACTTGTGGCTGGTTGCATGAACCATATATAAGGATGCGTGGCAGAAAAGTATATTAAAACTGTAAGTTAGTATGGTTCAAAGTAAAGATGAGGACAAATATCATGGGGCTATTAGGCTAATTACAAGACTTAATAAATGAAGTGAGGCAGGAATGTGGGCTGATGACGGGGCCAGGGCTTGGCTGGGTCTCTTGTGCCTGTTTGGCACATGTGGACGGCCCCGCGGGGATGGGGAGGGCCCGGAGACAGCCTGTTGGCTTGAGGCTTCTCAGTGCTGAGGGCCCTGTACCTTCTCCCTTCTGCCAAGTTACGGCAGGACCCAGACAGGATGGCCCTGTAGGAGGAGGACGCAAAGGCATTGCCAAGGGTGAGGCACTGTTCTTGACTCTGGGAATTCAACTGTGAACACAACAGGCCCCAATCCTGGCCCTCATAGAGGCCCTGGGCAAATGCAAGGATGGGAGTTTGTCTTTTCAAGTTTGGATGTGAATGTGTTCAGAACCCTGGGTTGAAGTTACTGGGGGAGTTGACAGGGGGTGGAGGAGGCTTGGTACTCAGAGAGGTCCATAGGCCTGCCCTGCTTACAGAAGGACACTGATCAGGCGTGGACCACACCAGGGTGGCTTGTGACCTCTGGTAGGTTGGTATTAACATTGGCTGGGTCCTGATATCCTGAGTCACCCTGCCTTGCCCCAGATTCCCCTGCCTTATAGCTTGGTCATCTCAGCTGAGATAACTCTCTGGTTTTGGAAGGGAATTTTCCCAAATGCCACCAACTAAGCTCTCTGACTCTGAGCTTTGGCTATGCCACCATTGGCCTTGCCTCGTTCTGGGGCTGGGCAGCCTCCACTTGGGATGGCTTCCCTGTCCTACTTCTCCCTCCTCTGGCTTCAGGGGTCAGCTTCCTGTCTTCCTGCTCCCACTCCTGTGCTCTCTGAGACCCTGGGGCAAAACTGTTTCTACTGTCGACCCTCCCTTCTGCCCACTGCCATCCCCCAGGTCTCAGCCCCATTACTATCCTGGCCTGGCCCTCCCCCTGCCCCACTGGAGTCTTCCCAGCATTTTCTTCCCCTTGGGTTGTGTCATGCCTTTCAGAGCCAGCATCATCTTTAGCCACCTCTGCCCCACCACTGGAGGGAATATACCAGGTTCTTTCTCCAGTGGCTGTGCTCTCGGAGTAGATGACAGCCCGAGGTGGGTGCCTGGCATGAGGTTGGGACTCGGGGCTGGGTCTTTCAACTTCCGTTGACATTTGGTGCCAGATTGTTCCTTCTTGTGGGGCTTCCCTGCTCCCTGCAGATGTTCAGCAGCCCGAGCCTCTCCCAGCAGATGCCAGTAACACACACTCCCTTAGCTATGACGGCCCAGAATGCCTCCAGACATGTCAGATGTCCTGTGTGTGGGGAGCGGACTTGCTCTTGATAGAGAATTGCCGAGCAGAGGATGGGCGCATCATGTCTCAGGCTTGACTAAGACCACACTGGAGGGACCTGAGAAATCACATAGTCCAAATCCCACATTTTAAAGGAAATTGGGCCTTGGAGAGCCAAAGGACCTTAAGGTCACACAGGGGGGCAGCATGATGAAAAAGGTGTCCTAAGGCCAGGTGCGGTGGCTCACGCCTGTAATCTTAGCACTCTGGGAGGCCAGATTGGATTGCTTGAGCTCAGGAGTTCGAGACCAGCCTGTGCAAGTGTGAGACCCCTGTCTCTAGTAAAAATCAAAAACTGAGCAAGAGGATCTCTTGAGCCCAAGAGTTAGGTTGCTGGGGGGCTAACACAGCTAACACTACAACACTCTACCAAGGGCAACAAAGTGAGACTCAGTCTCAAAAAAATAAAAATAAATAAAGAGGTGTCCTAGAAAAAGGATTCAGGCAGCTCTGTCTAGGCTGGGCTGAAACACAGAGGCCAGGGAAGGGAGGGCAGTGGGGCCGCAATCTGGGCGTGAGGCTGAGGGCTGAGGCAGTTGTCTCGGCACCCACCCTGTCAGTCAGCACCCGTCATGTGGGGAGCACTCCCAGTTCTCCTGGGGAGTGGGTGGTAGAGAAGGGGTCTGCACAAAAAGCCAGAAAACTTGTCCCTGCCTGGAGAGGGCCCCGGCTCTGAGATCTGGGAGGGCCCTTTGCTTCTGCAGCTGCCCAAGGTCCACCTGTAGTGAGTACCAGCCCCAGCGGGCTTCTTGCTTATTCATTCAGGGGTCTGGCTTTTGGAGCCATAAATCTTCAGTATGCAGATCATGAATTTTCTATGGTGTGATTAATGAAAGCAAAATTGAGACGGCAGCATATAAGCTGACCAGATTGAACATAGTCAGAGTGACAAGTTGAAGGAAAGTTTCAGCCTGGTGCTGGAGAACCCAAAGCGCTTCTGAGGTGGGCTGGAGCGCCACCTAGTGGTCATAGATGGTGGCGGGCCCCATTCCCCACTATGGAGCTTGGTGATGCCTCTCGTTGGGCGAAGCTCAGAGTCTGGGTGTGCCCCTGCCTTGGGAACCATGACTTGCTTCCACCCAGGGCTGTTCCAGGGCAAAGGAGGTGCAGGACCCCTCTCAACAGTGCAGGGGACCCAGGCAGCTGCGTTACCTTCCTTCTGATCCTCCTGCAGCTCCTCAAACTAGTTTAGTAATACATGGAAATATCCCTGCCCTGTTTTTTTTTTTTTTTCCATTTGCTGTCTGGACCACCTTTCTGTTTCCCCAATTTATCAAAATCCAACTCATTTTTCAAAGCCTGGCGAGGCCTGCCAATATTGCCTTCAAAATACATCTCAAACCAAAAAAACCCCAAAACATCTCAAATTGGACCATTTCTCACTGCTCTTCTCACCTAACCACAGTCGCCTCTGCTTGCTCTCCTGGCCACCCCCCACCTCTGATGGGTCTTCTCTGAACAGCAGCCAGAGGGATCCATTGAAAACATAAATCAGATCATGTAGTTCTCCAGCTCTAGGCCTTCCCATCACACTAAGGACGCCATAAATGCTCTTTACCTGCAAGGTCCCACGTGACCTGGCTGCCCCACCTGCTGAGTCTCCTGCCCCTTGTCACCTCCTTTGCTCCATTGCAGCCACGGGGCCAGCTTGTGCTTCCTTGGTTGGCCAGGCTACTCCTTCTATCCAGGACATTCTTCTCCCAGATTTTACGTGGCTCAAGTGCCACCTTTCCTGAGAGGCCTTCCTGGCTCACCCTCACTCACTTCCTGACTTCTTATACATCCTTGTTTTTCTGCATTGCACATGTCAGCCCCTGAAATTCTGCCATGTTTGCTAATGTAAGGGCTGTGTCCTCTGTAAGAGTCCATTCTTCGTGAAGGCAGGGAGCTTTTGCTGGGGGCTGTTTACTGCTGTTTCCCCAGCTCTGAGAGCAGGGCCTGCACAGGGTGTGTTGGTGCTCACTTTGGGTTTGTGGACTGAATGTGCCGGGGAAACGTCCTCTCCCCAGGGCCTCTGTCCCTTCCCCTCGCCTTCCGGAACACAAGCCATAGCCCTCTCTGCCTAACCTCAGGCTGCCTGCCTCAGCCCTATGTGTTAGTGTTTCCTCTTTGGAGCCAGAGTAGCATGAGAGCAGGGCCTGTGCCCGATTCATGGAGTCACAGCAGTCAGCACAGTCCCTACGCATAGCGGCCACCCAGGAAACAGCTTTGCAGTGAGCAGTACCTGGTCCTGGCCACCCACTTCCCATACTTTATTTCATTTAAATTCTCGCAGGAAGATGCTGGTATTCTCACAGTGCATAGGAGGAGTTTACAAGGTCACGCAACCCGGGTGAGCTGCTGGGTATCTAATGTGTGTCTGTGACTTCGGAGTCCTTCCTTTCCCATTTCATGTTTGCCCTGCATGGAAGGCTTCTGTCCTCCAGCTGCTCCGTGTCCACCCATCTTATAGGGACTGCCTCTTCCACCTGGCTTCTCTGGCCAAAACAGTGAATGCCTCTCCTGAAGGCCTGTAGCATTTATTTGACACCAGTGTATACTTCCTGGGGGTGGTAGGTGTTGCACTTTTATTGCTCCGATCCAGCCAGAATAGAGCTCCCCACCCCCCTGGAAGGCAAGTCTCTGAAGCGGTTGTAGTTTTCTGGTGCAGCATGCAGTGTGCTGTAGGTACTTAGTACATGCTGGCTGGCTGATTGATTGGCCCCTCCGACTCAGCAGACTTCCCCAGGCAGGCAGAGGGTGCTGGGGAGTGTCAGCTATATCGAGCATAAAATAAGGCAGATGTGTAGATTTGTAGCCAATGAAACAGAAGCTTCCCCAGGTGATGCTGGTGGCGCCGGCAGCCCCAGGGGTGCTGCAGAACAGTGTTGGTTCTTGGTTTTCAGGCTGATCGTGTTGGCAGCTGGCTCGGGGCAGGGGGGCGATGACAAAGGCAGCTGTGGACTCCCACGTCCTGCACACTGGCCAGCCCTCAGCCAGCCCGATCAGTGCTTTTCTTTCTCTATCTGTGGGAAATTTGTTCTTTAGACTCCTAAGAACAGTGGCAAATGGCCCTTCTGGTCAGGGCAAGAGGACAGAGTCACTGGAAATTCTGGCTCCAAGAAACCAGACTCTGAGATTCTACCCACTCCCAGCAATAAGTCCAGACTTTCTTTCCCTGGCCACAATTCCCCACTCCCAGCTTCCTTCCTGAACATCAGGGCTTCTTCTCTGTCAAGTGAAATAACCTCAAGCCAAAGTACTTTCAATACACTTGTTACATGCTTTAGGCTCTGTCTTCTTTATTGTGACCCTCAGAGTGACTCTGCAAGGTTCATGAAGCTGGTCTAATTCCATCTGCCAGATGGGGAGACTAAGGCCTGGGGAGGTTAGGGGATTAATCTAGATCATGCAGCTGACACGCCCTGGGTCTCTGGCCATGCCTGACTGGTAGTCTGGTCCCCTCACCATTTTGTGTCTGGGGATGGGGGGCGTGCAGTGTTTCCAGTTCCCAGTTTGGTGGAGATGAATATGAGAGTGAGGCTGGTCTAACAGGTTTTCCTTCCTCCCCAGCTCTGCGGCTGTGGGCTGCTTGGAGTGGGCATCTGGCTCTCCGTGTCGCAAGGCAACTTTGCCACCTTCTCCCCCAGCTTCCCCTCGCTGTCCGCGGCCAACCTTGTCATCGCCATTGGTACCATCGTCATGGTGACAGGTTTCCTTGGCTGCCTGGGGGCCATCAAGGAAAACAAGTGCCTCCTCCTCAGTGTGAGTTGGACGCCCATGTCCCCGGCCCTCTGAACTCCCGATCTCCCAGCACTTGCACTACTCAGACAGGCACAGCCTGGACCATCAGCCCAACTGGGTGCCCAGCTGAACCCAGGAAATTGCTTCTAGAGTGTTACACACCTGAACACACCCCTCTCCTCATGATTGTTATCCCTGCCCCTAGTTGTCTCCCTACTTCCCCATTATTCATGTGCTTTATCCCACCCCCACCCCACGTCCCTTCTGGGCTGTCTAGGTCTCCTCAGGAGGTGGCCCCTAGGGGAACCCTGTCCAGGGGCCAGCTCTGCCAGCTTCCTGGCCACTCTTCCCACATGCACCCTGTCCCCAGTTGTCACCACTGCCACATACCCATGCTGGACCTTGCTTTTCCAGTTCTTCATCGTCTTGCTGACCATCCTCCTGGCAGAGCTGATCCTGCTCATCCTGTTCTTTGTCTACATGGACAAGGTAAGTCTCAGGAGAGGGGAGGGGCCAGACAGAATTCCGCTGCCCCTGGGCTTGGGCCACGGGCCTTTCCCTGACCAGAGGGAAGGTGCTGGTAGATAGTACCTGCAAAGGAAGGAGGATGGAGCCAGGAGTTAGGGAAACTCTAAGTGGAGGGTTTGGTGGGAGCATCATGGGGGCAAGTTTGGGGGGACTAAGGACTCATTACTCTGTGCAACCTCAGGAGATGAAGGCCTCTAAATTTCCAGGCATGGCCTAGACTGCCTGTTCTGTAGTGAGCTCCCATCACTGCACGTATTCAAGCCACATGGAGGCTAGACGTGGTGGCTCCTGTCTGTAATCCACCTAATGCAGGTGGATCACCTGAACTCAGGAGTTTGAGACCAGCCCGAGCAAGAGCAAGACCCCGTCTCTACTAAAAATAGAAAAGACTAGTCAGGCTTTGTGGTGGGCATTTGTAGTCCCAGCTACTAGGGGAGGTTGTGGACCTCAAATTAAAGTGACCTGTCTGTCCTTGTCTTGTTCCCAGCACGTTTTGAGAGGGGCAGTCTGTGGGGAGGATGTTGTGTCTCTGTGTGGGGGTGTTTGCTTGTGGTTGTGGCTCCTGCAGGTGCAGGGCAGTTGGAGGTGTACGTCTGTTTCTGCCTTTTTGTGGCACAGCCCTGCTCTACAAGTTTAGCTCTTCTGGGACTCAGTGGGTGCATCAGCATGCTATAGGCTGCAGCTGGGGTGCTCAGCCTGTCCCCACTCCCACCCCTGCTGGGCCGCAGAGCCTCACAGTAGGACAGGGCCCCCTAGACCAGTTGCCTCTTCTCCCCTTTTTCCTACATGTCACCAGTAGTGTGACCTGGGGTAGACTGGGGAGAGGATCTGCATTGTGGTCCCCACAACCTGCCATGTCCCTCCACCTGACAGGTGAATGAGAATGCCAAGAAGGACCTGAAGGAAGGCCTGTTGCTGTACAACACCGAGAACAACGTGGGGCTCAAGAACGCCTGGAACATTATCCAGGCCGAGGTGAAGGCCAGGAGGAGGCGTTGCAGCCCAGGGCTTCCACCTGTCTCTCCAGGGGATAGAGTTGGGCACTTTCTGGATTTTAGCCAGGAGGAGGGTCAGGGGTGACAGGTCCAGCAGGGCATTTGCCTGAGTGGCTGGGTCAAACAGAATAACAGATAATGCAGGAGATGGGTAAGGACGAGAGAATAGACAGGCCTAATGGAGATGTGGGGCGTGGCTAAGCTTTGGGATGAATGAGAATTTATTTTAGATTCACCTCCTGGATTATGTTTGGTTCAGGTGAGGAGGTGTTCATTCTCCGGGGAAAACAATTTCCTATACCCAGATGCCCCATTTAAGCCCCAGGGGAGGGGTCAGCAGGTGGTCAGCTGGCAGCCAGCTTGTGATGGTCAACAGGGAAAATAAGGGAGGTGGCAGTGGGTAAGCAGAGGACTGAGTTCCCCTGCCTGGGGTCTGGTGCCAGCCTGAGGGACAGGTCACATCGCCCTCCTGCCTTGGTCACTCACTTCCCCTAGGGCCCAGCTAAGGGCCCTTGGTCTCCTCCCTGAACTCCAGAGTGGTGGCTTTTGTGGGGCTGGGAGAGGATGGGTGGGCTTGGTGAATCTGACTGCCCCTGTCCATCCTGTGGGCAGATGCGATGCTGTGGCGTTACTGATTACACAGACTGGTACCCGGTGCTGGGGGAGAACACAGTTCCCGACCGCTGCTGTATGGAGAACTCACAGGGCTGTGGGCGTAACGCCACCACACCCCTGTGGAGAACGGTGAGGCTGCGTCCTGGGTCTGCCTGTGTGGTGGGTGGCCTGGCCAGGGGCCTTGGGGAGGGTGGGTGCAGGAACTGGCCTATGTGGAGAGGGGCACAGGTGGAAAATAGGGGCTGGACCCATGGTTGGGAGAGTCAGAGGGGGAGGGGTGGCTTGGGGGCGCAACTGTGCAGGCTCTGCGGGGGATGGGGGGCACTCAGAAGGGGCTAGGCTGAGGTTGTAGTGGGAGGTGAGAGAAGGGGGGGAGCCAGACCCTGACCTGCAGGCCTCGCTCTCCAGGGCTGCTACGAGAAGGTGAAGACGTGGTTCGAGGATAACAAGCACGTGCTGGGCACGGTGGGGATGTGCATCCTTGTCATGCAGGTAGGGGGTGTCCCAGCCCAGGGCAGAAAGGAAGCGTGGTGGAACTAGCTGGTTGGTCCCTGGCGGAATGTCAGCGATTTTTGTAAGTGCTTTGAAGCTGAGCCATGAGCCTGCTGTCGTGCAGAGCGCAGATGTGAGAGCAAGATTCTACTGAGTCCTGAGAGTGGGGCTCATGTCGGGGCTGCCTGTGGCCAGGCCTAGGAGCACTGGGCTCCCCCAGTTGTACCCAGACCCTGAGCCATTGTGTTTTGTGCACGTGGCACACTGACTGTAGTGACCACGAGGCCAAGGTCAGCTTCCTGCTGCACCCTGCGCTTCCCTGGGTCCCCACCCCTTTCAGGATTCAGGTGTGGAAGGCCACCAACAAGTAGTAACCACCCTAAGCTCAGCATTGTCGGTGGTCCCAGATGTCACTTCATGTTTTCCAGAAGCAAACCAGACACTGGGCCACCTTCCTCCCCCCACCTCAGTTCCTGCTAGCTCCCATTTCAGGCCAGGTTCTCTGTGCACCCTCTGCGGTGGGCGCGCTGGTGCACCTTGGCAGGTGGATGGTTCTGTATAAACAGCCCTAAGGGGTCGAGCCAGAGTTCACCTGTGCACGGCACAGCTGAGTCACCAGCTGACCTGTCTGTTGACTATTGTCTTCACACCTGTCCCCAGTACACAGTGGTTACACCCACTTGCTTTCGGTGCCCTGTGACACTCCAAGACTTGCTGGGCTGAGGTTAGACCCAGGTTCTGGCACTTCCATCTAAGGCCTTTCCCCCGTGTCTTTCAGATTCTGGGCATGGCCTTCTCCATGACCCTCTTCCAGCACATCCACCGGACTGGGAAAAAGTACGACGCGTGAGTGGGCTGACTGGGAGTGCCCCAGGTCTGCTCAGATGCTCTGTGGAGGGAAGAGGATTGAGCTTTGTGTCGTCTGCCTGCACTCTCCAGACTGTGACCCTGCACCCGCCCACCCTGCCTGCCCTCCCCTGCCCACTGCCTCGGCCTCAGACTTCTGGGTGGGTGAAGGACCAGGAAGGAGGAGGCTGGAGGAGACCCAGGCCACGGGCACCCGCATTCCTGCACCTGCATCTGTGTATTTGCCAAAGACGATGGGGTGGGTTGGGGACACGCTCAGGAGGAGCCCCCGGCACTGATGGGTTCCTGCCCTCCACCCTTCCTCACACTGACTTTTGTCCCTGTGTGTGTGGGGGGCCCGGTGGAGAGACCGCCCCAGCCGGGGCCGCTGCTGTCCACGGCTGCCGTGGCAGGGTTGGTGGGGGCAGGGTCTGACCGCCTTTAAGCAAGGCCCCTGGAGCATCTTGCCCAGGCTTTTTATACCTTTACAGTGTAACTTTTTTATTTTATTTTACTCTGATTATGATTATTCAGGAATATTATCTCAGATAAGTTTAGGGTTAGCTTTCTGATTTATAACTTTTTACTGTGTTGATTTCTTTAATGGTTTGCTTCTTTCCCGAGGGTGGGGGACGGGTGGGAAGAAAGGACATCCGTCCAGTTTCATTCAGGACAAACCACTGTGTGACACCCACAAGGTTCTTGCTCAGAATGCACTGAAGAGGAAGGAGCCGGGGGCAGGGTGTGGGCCCTGCCTGGCCTGGACAGGTGGACAGGTGCCTGGAAGTGGCAGGTGGAGTGTGGCAGCGTGGAGGGGCGTCCTGCACCGGTAGTGGTGTTTGGAGGGGGTGTCCTCTGGGGCCTGGCAAAGCACCTCTCCATAAAGGCAGCCGGAGCCAGCAGGTCCTTATGCTTTTTGCTGATGGGCAGTTTCTGGTGTTTTTCCTTCTTCCTTCCTCCTGCCCTCTGCTGGTGTGGGAGGCTTCCCCTTCTCCACATGCGGGCGTCGTTCCCGCGACAGGTTCTGCACACCCCAGTTACTCTCACAGACATTCCTGCTAGAAACTCAGACAAATACCTCTCTAGTTCAGATGCTGCTCACTTTCTCATCTTGCTTCTGGAAGGGGAAGCAGTCCTGTGTTTCACTGCCCAGGCAGCAGCAGAGGACCGTGACCATCAGGAGAGGGAGGTAGACCTGGTGCCCGCCATCTACCTGCTGCCTTCACCAGGCTGCTGCTGGGAGGGAAGGAAAGGTGTCTTCCAGGTCCCAGGACCCTCCCCACTTCCCCCGGGTTCACTGATGTCAGCAGTGGGGTGGGTGGCAATTACATCCTGCATGATCCTAAGGAGAAGTACAGAGAGCCCGAGAGAGGAGGACAGACTGGCTCTTGTCATGCAGTCCCAGAAGGAGAGCAGCCGGAGTCAGGATGTGGACAGTCCAGGCATGGGAGGTGGACGGCGGGGTATTCAACTATAGCAGGATGTCGTCCCCTCTCCCTCCAACCAAAGCGGGTCCAGTTTAATGTTTTACAGTTAAGAAAAGATTCAAGACTGGGACTGAGCTCGATGGGGTCATACACTCACCAGCCGGGGGCCAGCACCCTTTGCTGCATGTGACCTCATGTGGGGCTTTCTTCTGACTTTTTTGGCTTAATACTCTGGTTAATTCCTAGGCCCAGGTCTCTCCTCCAACCTCCACCTCCCTGTCCTAAGAGCTGAGGCATGGCCACCCACCTGCCAGTGACTCCTCCATCCACCTAAGTAACATACAAATCGGGACCAGGAGGATAAGACTTTCGGTGTGTCCAGGATTCATGTTTTTGAGGGGTGGGAGTAGAGAGTAGTTGGTCTCAGCAAGGTCAAGTAAAGATGGTGTCCCTGAGACGGGAGCAGTGGTGCCGATGGAGGCCTGGGGGACAGGTCCTGGCTGGAGCACAAGGCAGGATAAACTGCCTTCCCGTCATCCTTTGGCCTGGCGTCCTGTTAAGGAGCTTCAGCTGCCTCCCTGAGAACCCCAAAACGCAGATTCCAGAGCAAACATGCCACTGCAGAGACATACTCGGCAAACGAGTGTTCGAGTCACACAGTGGGACCTGGTACATAATGCATTGTTGCCCTGGTTGGACCGTGGAAAGTTTGTTTATGCCAATCAATGCAATTTTTAATTTTTGTTAATGTCAACAGGAAAAGCCTAGTGCACTTGGAGGTGGGTAGCCTCCCTGGAAGTCTTGTTTCTGGAGTGCCTCTGGTGTCCTTTGGCCCCAGAGCCTTTGCCACAGTTCCCTGCCTGCGCCAGCCCCCACCTCACCCAAGTTGTTTGCAGAGCCTTGCCCACAGCTCCCAGAACTGGCTTCTTACCTCAGCCTGTGCTTGGCTGTTTGTCATTTGGCTGAGTCTACACTGGGCAGAAGTCGTGCACAGGGTGGGTATTTGCCAAGCCCTGGGCCCATCCTGCCCACTGGTCCTCAACCACACAGTGGGCCATACCCAGTGACAATAGTGAAAGTGGCTCAGAATCGTCTCAGCTTCTCTTGACTATAATTTCACTAGGGTAGAATTCCACTGGGTGAATTTCTTCCCTCATGGCTTCCCTTGCCAAAGCCAGAGTTCATTCGATCAGATCTGAAGCAGGCAATTTACAGACTTTTACCAAAAGTCTCTTAGGATATGTATATGACTTCAGGGGAATGTCAGATACAGACTCAGCCTTTCACTGCAACCATCTCCCAGCGCGGGTGAGCAGGCAGGGGCTGAGAGCTGCCCTTGGGTGGCTGACGGTAGGTGTTAGGGTACAAGCCTTCCCCTGTGCTCCCATGCTCTCAAGCTGGAGCATCACCCCTTCTGCGTGTACCCTGGGCTCTTTGGAAAGGCTGCCAACCCCATTCCTGGAACTAGGCCTTGGAACTAGGTGCCGTCCTATCAGGCTGGCATGGAAGTCCAGGTGGATGGAAGTGACCGTCCCCTCCTCTCCGGCTCCCTGCCCACCCACTGGTGGAGGTGCTAACTAGCAGGGACACGGCATAGGACAGGAGCTAGGCGCCAGGTGCTTGGGGTCTTTTCTTGTCCCTCAGCCCTTCAGAGTCCAGCCAGCCCCTGTGTGCCCCTGTTCTGCCCCCCTCACTCCTCACCGCAGTGAGGCAGCAATCCAGGGTAGGTCCTGGGCTCCCGGCCCACCTGATGCGGGCAGGGCGGGAGCGAGAGTGGGGAGCACATGCTTGTTGATTTCAGATGCACTTTTCCGCTTGTGATGCCGTATCTGTGCATTTCCTTCATCCTGGTCCTGGCTTTATTGAACACCATGTTTTTAGCATGTTTTTAAATAAAAACTGATAACACGTCAAAAGCACAAGCAGGCTGTCTCTCAGTGGTGTGTTTTGTTTGCCCAGCCATGACTGTGACTTATTTCACATAGCGGTTGGTGTGAGGGACATGGGGATCAGACACCAGTCCCCCCCTTTGTCCAGGACACACACCCACAGCCAGGGCCTCGGCTCCCTTCTGGGGCGCGGGTTCCAGGTCTGCAGAATCTCAGTCCTCCCTGGGTGGCTGAGGAACCCACGTGCCTCTTTGCCTGGGGACTTGATGAAGGCTTGATCGGGGTCAGTCCTAGTGCCCGAGCCCTCTGCCTGAGAGGCCAGCACTCCAGCTTGGTGTCTTCTCCCATCTGGGGATGGGCCAGGCCAGGGGTGCAGGCCGGGAGCGTTTAAGTCATTCAGTGATTCAGTGGCTTCCTGCAGGGACGGGGGCCTTGGGTAGAGCAGGCCTGTCAGTTTCAGGTATAGTCTCTTTCCAATCCCTTTCCAATTCCAGTGCCTGGGGTTCACTGGAGCCTGATGTCTCTTGCAGGAGTTAGAGGACCTCACAGTATGACTTGGCCCCCTCAGAATGCCTCTGAGACAGCCCAGAGAAGGCATAGAGTATCAGTATGAGGCTGGGCAGTGGGGATGGAAGAACTATGCCTCGCAGTGCAAGGCTCCCAGCTGCCTGGTTGGTTCTGGTTTGGGGGTTTTCCTTGGCTGTCACAGTCATAGTCACAAGTTGCAGATGAGAGACGTTTACAGTGTGTCCTTATCCTGGGTCACTGATGCACCATGTGTCCCCAGCATGTGGTGAGAAGCAGGGATGCAGCGTGAGTGCCCCATGGGTCTGGTGGCAGTTAGAGGTGGGGCACCCCTAAAGTCATCTGCATGTGGAAGTCTGTCCCCCACCCTCCTCAAGGAAATGGCCAGGCCTACATGGAATTGTCCCAAAGCGTCAACTTTTGGGGCCCCATTTCTAGCTCCAGTGTCCTGTGGGCACCGGAGACTGTCTCTGAGTCTAGGATGACCCTCTGTCAAAGGCCCACCTGGAGTGGGATCCCTGAGAGCCTCCACAGGGAATGTATTGAGAGAGACTTGGTGGTTAGAGGGTCAGGCTTGGTCCTGGCCAAGGGGCAAGTGGCCCCCCATCATCTGCAGAGGGCCCACTGACTCAGAGGAATGTGGGTGGAAGCCACCTGTCTCTGCCTGTTCTTGCTCTGGCTCCTGATCGCTGGGCCTGTGGAGGATGCCACTAGAACACCTGTGGGATGGTGCACTGTCTGCTGTGGCTCCCAGGGCAGTGGAAGGCCGTCTGAGCTCTGGCCCTGGTCACACAAGCCACACGGTGGATGTACGGGGCAGATGTTCCTATCGGGATGGGAGCGGATCATCGTTTTCCCTGGGACTTGTGAAAAGGAGGCTAGCACCTTCCGAGATGGGTTCTGGGCTGTTCAGTCTGGAGACCCTTCCTTTGCTCCCCATTCTTATGTGATTTTGTAGGATAACTGCCCTCCCCCAACGGTTCTCAGCAAAGGCCAAGTGAGAAAGGCTGGTCTATGAGCAGCAACAGAACAGGCCGGTACCCCATGAGGACCCTGCCAGCACTGGTGCCTGCATGGACAAGAGGTCTAGTCACTCAAAAACTGACTGGGTACTCACTCATGCTCGTGGAGCCAGCTGTTGAGTGGGGACCCCCAAGCACAGTGGTTATGGCACCAGCCACATACATTAGGGTGGTGGGTTTGAACTCCGCCTGGACCAGCTAAACAACAATGGCAACTGCAACAACAAATAGCCAGACGTTGTGGCGGGTGCCTGTAGTCCCAACTACTTGGGAGGCTGAGGCAAGAGAATCCCTTAAGTCCTAGAGTTTGAGGTTGCTGTGAGCTGTGACGTTACAGCTACTCTAACGAGGGTGACATAGTGAGACTCTTGTCTCAAAAAAAAAAAAGTGAATTAGTCACAACTCCTTAGCTTTGGTGGCTGTGTGGGAGGGGTGCTGGCCAAGCTCGGGCATGGTGAGGCCCCCAGAGGAGGTGGTGACAAAGCTGAGAGCTGACAATGGGGCATCAGCTCTTGGCAAGGAGTGGAAGGAAACGTGTCCAATGGATGGATGTCATCCACAGAGCTGGGCACAGAGGACGAAGGCGGAGTGGAGAGCACGGCCCCTGCCAGGTCACAACCTTGACAACTGGGTCAAAGAGCCTGAACTTTAAGAGCAGTGGGAGCCACGGAAAGGCTTACTGACAGTGTGACAGTTACTAGAAAGACCGACAGCGGCCAGAGGGACAAGGGTGGCTGCAGGAAGAAGGGGCACAGGTGTGGCAGTGATTTAGGTGAGAGATGACAGAGCCACAGGAAGCAGTGGTGGGGTGGGGACAAACCTGCCAGATTTGAGAGACATGAAGGAGAATTGACGATCCTTGGTGCTTAATTGGATTTACTGGAGGAGGAGGGGAAGGAGCTTTCTTGCTGTTCACCCAGCATGACACCCTCACCTGGACAGGTGGATGATTAACTGGACCAAATGGATGGATGGATGGATGTGCTTTCTGGGCTCAGTGCTCTTGTGCAGGAGATGACAGGCACCAGCGTGATGTAATTAAATCTGTTTGTATTGAGCTTCACAGCTTGCAAAATGCTTTCATAAACATTTTCTAGGTTCCTTCCGACTGTAGCTGTCTTATCAGCTGTCACTGGGCTTGAATGTCCACCACTAGAGATGGATCATGGTGTGGCTGGAAAGAGTAATGGTTTGCAAGTTGGAGGACTTGGATTAAATTCCCACTCTAAATTTGGTGTCCATCTGAGCCTTGGACACAAGGGCCCTGTCTTGGTCTTGTCATCCACAAAACAAAGATAGTACCTATTTTATACATTTGCTGTGGGGATTAAATAAAAGCATGTGTGTAGAGGCATCCATCCAGCTTGTTCCTGGACCAGGATAGGTGCTTGGCAAGAAATTGGTAGATTCTGGGTCCCCAAATGAAAGGCAAGACCCCAAGGAAAAGAGACACAGGAGAATGATCTGGGCAGGGGAGTTGGTGTATCTGGGGGCAAGAAGTTCAAGGAGCTCAGGGCACAGGCTTCCCTGTGCCTCTGTGTCCCTCTGGGCTGCCTCAGCAGCAGTATTCAATAAACCACAGGAGCAGAAGGGAAGCTAGATTAAATAAATGTCGTTTGGACACAAAAATATTGGCATTGCAATGGCTCCTTCTTAAAGGATTCAGCAAAGATTGTGTGGCTATTGATTTAGCCATCTCGTTTTTGCTGAGTTTAATGACAGCTGCTCTCACAGCTCTGGTGTCCTTAAACTAACAAAAAGAACAACACTCCACAGGGCATGCTCGAGCCAAGCTCTCCTGATTGAAGCTGCTGCTTGAACTTCCTCACTATAGCCCCAGAGGCTGCCAGGTAGCTGGGAGCCAGCTGGGGCAAACTGGGCACTTCCCCATGTCCCTTGGTGCCCTGCATGCAGAGGAGAGAGGTGAAGTAGAAGAAGGCCACACAGTGACCTGTGGTCAGTACCTGTCACCCAGAGAGTCTTCTTTTGGTTAGGGAAGAAGGGCTGGTTCAACATGTGGCCCAGGCGAGCTGCAGCCTGTGTTCTGTGATGTAATGACATCAGGACGTCTCGGTGCTGTGCCCCTGTAATCCTCCCCCATCCTCTCCCTCAGTGCTCCTGAAATCCCAGTACAGATGGCCATCAGCTCATTATGCTCCACTGAACATTCTTGGATTTCACGGTAGTGCAAAAGCAATATGCATTCAGTAAACCATACTTTGAGTACCCATACGATCATTCTGTTTTCACTTTCAATATAGTATTCAATAAATTACACAAGATATTCAATAACTTTATTGAAAAATAAGCTTTGTGGGCTCGGTGCCCATAGCTGTGAGTAGGGCTCACATACACTGAGGCTGGCGGGTTCGAGCCCAGCCCGGGCCTGCTAAACAACGATGACTGCAACCAAAAAATAGCCGGACTTTGTGGCTGGGCGCCTGTGGTCCCAGCTACTCGGGAGGCTGAGGCAAGAGAATCGCTTAAGCCTAAGCATTTGAGATTTCTGTGAGCTGTGATGCCATGGCACTCTACTGAGGGTGACATAGTGAGACTCTGTCTCATTAAAAATAAGACAAAAAACCTTTGTGTTAGATGTTTTCGTCCAACTGTGGGATAATGTAAGTGTTCTGAGAAGGTTTAGTGTAAGCCAGGCTAAGCTACAAAGTTCAGTAGCTTGGGTATATTAAATATATCTTCGACTTGATAATACTTCAGCTTATAACATGTATGTGGGGATGCAAGCCCCAGTGTAAGTTGAGGCACATTTCTTTCTCTGGCAAGAGAACCCACTTTCAGAAAGGACTCAGCCTTCTTAGTTTTCCAGTTGACAACTCTGGTTGTCGGTTTGATCTCTGGTCTCTCTAAAGTGGACTTAGGGATGCAGGAGCTCCTCTGAATATTTTTAAAGTCCGATGGATGTTGTTCCTGGGTCATGGGAACATTAAACCTCTTGGCTCTGACTGGCTTTATCTCCTTCGTGCAGCGACATTGTTTGTATCTTGCTGATGGAGAGGGCTGGATTCCGGCTTCTCTCTTTCCCTCTTCTGCCCTTGGCTAATGCAAAGGCTCCCACTGGGTGCCCTGGTAGGGTCATCTCCTTCCTGCCCAAGTCACTACCAGACAGAGTTTCCACTAGAGGCAGAAGCGAGAGCGAAAGGGAGGCAGGGGCTTCTCCTGTGTTTGCTTTTGAGAAGAAAATAGGGGCCGGCGTGGTGGCTCATACCTGTAGCCCCAGCACTCTGGGAGGCTAAGGCGGGAAGATCACTTGAACTCAGGAGTTAAAGACCTGCTACTAAAAAAGATTTCTCTACTAAAAATAGATAAATTAGCTGGGCCTGGTGGTGGGCACCTGTAGTTCCAGCTACTTGGGAAGCTAAGGCAGGAAGATCATTTGAACCCTGGAGAGTGCAGTGAGCTATGATGACTTCACTGCACTCTAGCCTGGGCAACAGAGCGAGACTCTGTCTCAAACAACAAAAACACCCCCAAAAAACAAGAAAAAGAGAAGAAAATACAGGCTCTTAGCCTTGCATCCTCCCGTCCCACTGGCAGCCTCTCTCTCTTCAGCTGTGGGGAGGGAGTGAGAACCAGCATCCTCAGTGTGAAGCAGCCCACCCTGAGGCAGCAAAGATAGCCCACCTCTTGGGGCTGACACAAGGCATTGGAACCCACTGGGAAGTAGTGGCAGCTGACAGGCCAGCCAGCAGCCACCAAAGGAACAGCTCCAGGGACAGCTTCGTGCTGTCCACCCGGTTGACAAGGCCCTTGTTGGCTGTCGGGCTGGTTAGAAGCAGTGGCAAACCACCAACAGCGCTGCTTGTCTGCAACAGGGTAAGGCCCAGGGTGCCACTTGTCCCTCGGAATGTTCGTGTGTTTGTATACCGGTCTCACAGTAATGATGGAGATGAGCAGACTTCCTGCTCCAGGGGGATAAGTGACCATGAACATGCCCTACACGGGCCGTTTCCTTGTCTGACATCCACAGAACAGAGGGCTGCTGCTGTGACCGTTCAGTGAACAACTGAGCCTTGTCAAAGAGGTCAAGGAGACACAGGGGAGCAAGGAAGGGGCGGGCAAGCTCTCCTGCATCGTGGGCCCAGTCAGGGGACTTCCTTGGGTGCTCTCATCTGTGGGTTCACACCAAGTATGATTCAACTCTCGGCTGCCCCCAAGACCACTCTGTCCTGTCTCAAAATCCCCTTGAGCTCAGCTTATCCAGTGCTGTGCAGGCACCCCGCCCCACCTCAAGCAGGTTTTCTAGACAGAATAGTGAGTTAAAGAGAATGAGAGTTTTATGTCCCAAAAGACAAAATGATGCACTTCTATTTAGCTCTGCAATGGACAACCTAGTGCCCTCAGCAAAGGTTTGTCTTTTTGCATTGAGATGAAAAGGTGTCCAGGTGAGGACAAATTAGCTGGTCCCCAGTGAAGAAACGCCTCACTGTATGGTGCGATGGTCTGGGGGTAGCAGCTCAGGCAGAGGGAGTCCCCTTGCCCCACATTCTGTACCCGCTGTGGTGAGCAGAGCGGGGTACAGGGGGGACACACTACAGGCTCATTATCAGGCTGTTGTGCCTCTTGGCAAATGGGATGAAAATACTGGCGGACCAAAGGCAGAGCTTACGGAGGAAGATGATTCAAGGTTCCTGGCTATTGCTTGCACCCAATGGCTAATGACTTGGGAGCAGGAGAGAGATGTCACTTCAAACAAATAAATGATGAGCTCTGATAAAAGAATGGTGAGCAGGACCCTAATCATGGGTTCACACAGAAGAGCTGTGACTAGGACAGTGGCCCCGGGATGGAGCAGCGGGTCGCAATACATTTGGGCTAGGACCCCCTTGCAGAGAGAAAAGCTCAGCAGAAGACAGTCCTGGGTGCAATTCCTTTATTATCATGCCCCCTGGCATGTGAAGCTGGGCTCGCAGCAAGGCCTGCTAAGGGGACAGGCATGTTTACAACTGGAGCAGTTTCCCTATATGCTGGTTAAGGCATCTTTTCTGTTTCTAGAATATTGCGAGGCCCCATAGGGAAGGGCCAGCTGGTTCCTGGAGGTGATCAGGCCTCACTGACATTCAGCTGCCTGGAATGACTAGTGGCACGTGCACCAGGCACAGGGCCGGGACTGTGCCCACAACAGGCAAAGGGAGTAACCAGGTGCAGCAGGGCTCCCTCACGGCACGCAGATGATGGTGGGAAACGGGGCTGGAGCGGGTCATGTGTCGGCTTCCAGGAGGGGACCCAGGGCATCAGGGCAGGCACCCCCTGGCTATGAGCTGACACAGTGGCATGCCTCATCCCCCTGACAGTGCATTGAGTGGGGATGGTCACAGGTTGCTGGATAACTCAGGGTTTGATCTCTGAGGGTTGTACTTATGAAGAGAGGTGGCAGAGTCCTTTATCATGTAATCTAAAGCAGTGTGATCCTTGAGCCAGCAGCGGCAGCAGCGACACCTGTGGAACTTGTTAGCAATTTGAATTATTGGCTCTGCCTCTCCTGATTAGAAAATCTGGAGGACATGGGTGGCCGCCTGTTTGAGGAGCCCCAGGTGATTCTGATTTCTCTCATGTCTGAGAACTGCTGGTTCAGGCACTTGAACTCCATGTCCTTGGTGGATGTGAGCACCACCCAGCGGCAAAGTGAAAAGACCTGATTTTCTCCATAGGGGGCCGAACCGCTTTCCCCTCCTCAGGCCCAGAGCGGCCAGTGAGTCCAGAGTGTTTTCTAGGAAGGGCAAGGGGTGGATAGTGACGGCAGCAACTATTCCAACTTTCTGTCCCCCTGCCTCAAAACCTTGAATTGGGGTCCAGAGGGGCAGAGGGCAGGAGGGTCCTGGGGCACATCACAGTGACTTATTTTATGCCCCAGGGCCCTGCTGGGCCCTGCTGGATCTAAATGTCTGTGGCCACCCAGAGTGAGATCCTTGAGGCAGACATCACACAGTGTCCCCAGCAACAGCAGGTGCTCCTTTCAGGGGACAGGAAAAAAGACAGGAGGGGTCACATCAGTACCACAGGGTGCCCCGCCCTGCCCAGGGTGTCTCTGGGAGTGGGTGTGGCCTGAGGATTTTCCAAGCCCTCAAATGGGGCAGGAGGTTTCACACCCCATGTGAAGGCTCTGAGAGCTGGGGGCAGTCCCTGCTCTCACTTGGGGTCACCATTGGCACCTGAGGTGCCATGGCCCCTCAGACTCCTGCCTGCTGCTTGAGCACCCCCACCAGGAGGCCTGGCTGCCAGCCTGAAAAAAGCCAGGCTTCTGCACTGATGGTGCCTACGCATGGCAGCTAGTGCTGGGCCAAGACTTGGGATTCTGTTCTCCCTGGGAGTGGTGCAGAGGGTGCTGCCGTGTGACTGGTCCCAGAGTGACAGTGTTCCCAAATGCCAGCCTGATGACAGCTCGTTACAGACGTAGATGCTGTGGGATGCTAGGAGAGGGGCACCCAGCCCAGCTTTCCTGCACCCCTCCTCTGGCTGGGGGTTGCAGGACAACAGCCATTACTCCTGACACTCCTAGCACGTCTCTTAATTTGACTGCCCCTGAATTTCCTCGTCTGTGAAATGGGATGAGGAAATTATTGGGGCAAAGTGCAGTAATGTGTTTATGGCGACTAACACATTTTGAGTGTCTAGCAGGCCTGCAGTGAACACCAGGAATCCCTGGCATACCCGCCTCCCTGTGGGTATGCCCCAGGAGCTCCTGGGGTTGGGGCGCTGTCAGGGAATGGGGTGGGGGAGCACAGACATTTAATCCCCTCGGCAAGGCCAGGCTCCACTCCTGCCCCTCCCCGATACACGTCAGCCAGGGGACTCAGGGACACGCCACTGTCTCTCCGTGTCTGCCCTTGTGAGCTCAGGGGAGACGCTGGTGCGTCCAGGATGAGATGTGCTGACCACGGCTATATGCACCCAGCACCTGACACGTCTTTCTTCAGCTCTGGTGTCAAGCCCTTTTGCCCACACAGGACTGATGGTGACTTTCCCTAGGCACATCCTTCTCTCTCCAAGGAACGCAAGACTGTGACAGCCCCCAAGCAGGGACCTGGAAGGAACTGTCCCGGGCACCGCTCTGAACTCCACCTCCGTGAGCTCCTAGGCGGAACCTGTTCTGGGGCTCTGTCTCCTCTAAGCCTGACTCATCTCCCAGGCTGTTGGCATGAACAAGGTCTTATTTCCAAGAAGCTCTAGCCTGTTCTGACACTTTCTATAGCTTGGACCAGCTCCTCCACCCCCGTGGTAGTCTGCATGGATAATGCCCAGGGCAGGAACCAAAGCTAATCCTGCCCCCAGTCAGACTGGCCCTGACCCAACACTTGGGGCCAGGTGGATGGGTCAGGCTCTCCTGGGTTATGTACGGAGCACCGGCCTGTCACCGCTAGGGCGGATAGGAAAGGCCACAGGATCCCCAGTGCCTGCCGGGAAGACTCAGCTCCAGCCTGGCCACCTCTCCCTTTCTCAGCCTCCACTCTGTAAGACTTGATGAGTGTGGAGTCATGGTTAGTTTTTGATTAACTGCACGCACCCTGGAGGCTGGACAATTGCAAAGATAATCACAAGTTATACCTTCTCTCTCAGCCATGCTGTGGTCTGGGCTTGCTGGGAAAGCCGGTCTTCCTTTTAATAAATTCGCACTGGTAATCCCAGGATCTTCTGGGCAGAAGTAAACCATCCTGGGAGATGGGATTAACCACAATGGAGCAGGCAATCTTCCCCCAGAGGCTGGCCTTCTCTGTATCCATGTGGGTACTTCCTGCTCTGAGGATGTAGTTTCTGGACATTTCAGGGCTATGTCAGTGACAGCATTGAGTGATCTTCAGTCACTCCTGTGTATGGGAGAGAGAATAGCCCTCCCGAAGGACCAGCCTGGGGCCGCAAGGGCTATGCCCATCCTGCTGTGAATAGGCTCGAATGGGGAGGGAGGCGTGAGCTTTCTTGGCTTCAGCATGGAAAGATGCCACCCCTCCTGTAGGGGTAGGAAGCAGCTCCCCCGGGAGAAAGTATGGAAGCTGGGCCTGGGGTTCTTGTGTTAAGAGCTGCCCCCTTGTAACGGCCATCAGGGGGATTCCTATCTTTTTACTTTTTACTCATTCTTCAGACAAGTGCTAGCATGTACAATGTTATTTCTAAGACTTTCTTTCTGTTCTTAGTATTTGGGAAAATTCTTTCTGAAGATTCCTTGCCTAATGCAGTGATGCAAAAGAGAACCGGAGGAAGAGTCTGTGTCCACTCTGAGACGAGTAGGAAAGGGGAGCAGAGGGGGAGCCCCTAGAAGCAACGTGGTGGTGGCCACGTGGTCAGGGAGAGCGGGCCCTGGGGGAGTGAGGCTCAGGCGGGGTACTCTCCACTCAGAGCTTCCCCTTCTCAGTGCCCTAACTTTGCAGGGGCTGTATTCTGTCCAGTAGGGGAGGAGTTTTATATCCACCAACATTAAGAGCTGAAGATGGTTTTAAAACCTGGCATTCCTAAAAACCAGGTCCCAGAATAGGAGGTCCCTGAGGGACATATTACTAGAGGCTGAGGCCTGGGGCTATGGTCTCCTAGTGGGATTTCTCCTGGGAAAGCCACAGGGCAGGGTACGGTGCTCTGCTCCCGGGGCAGCAGGTGCTGGTGTCCTCATCTTGTCCCTCAGTCCCTTCCTCCCTTCCCTGGCAGCTCCAACCAGCCTATGGTGGTCCCATCTCAGGCCTCCCTACCCCCAGGCCACGCAGGAGAGAACGAGGTCAGCAGGACAACGCTTCTCTTCCCGAGAGAGCCAGTGTGGGGAGTAGGCAGACCAAGGGGCCAGGTAGGTCTTCTAGGAAAGAGCCAGCCCGACCTGCCCCAGCTCTCCATTTCCCAGAGGGAAGAGCAAGTTGAGGCTTTAAATCACCACCTGGGGAATCAAACACTGCTGGGAGGGAGCAGAGAGCCCAGGTCTCCCCTCCTGTAGTACACACGCGTCCTGTGTGTGGTGAGAGCCTCTGGCAGTCTCTTGGCAGGAACATCCCCCTGCCCAGGATCCAGCTGTGAGGGCTCAGAAATGGAGGGGTGGGGCGGAGACCCTGCGTGGGTGAGAGGAGCAGGCACTTGGTGGATTTGCAAAGGCAAGGCACAGAGGTGGGGAATCTGTGGCCCTGGTCGAGCTGGTACTAACTCTGCAGGCCCGGCAGATGTGGGCTTGGGTCCTTGCAAGGGGAGGCGGTTGACCATTAGTAAAAATGCCTCTGGAGCCTCTGGTGCAAGCAGCAGGTGAGAACCATTCCGCAGATCTGCCAGGTGAAGAGAGCAGAGGAGCAAAGAGAAATCAGAATCCCCTGAAGCTGCTGGTCCACAGGGCCCCAGAGCAATGCTGCTCACACTGCTCTGACCCCCGGGGGGCCTGAGACCCTGCATTTCTGACAAGCTCCCAGGTGATGCTGCTGTGTGTGTGGGGAGCCACACTCTGAGTACCACTATCCAAATCGGCATGTTTTCCACGCTTTCATGGGAACCTCATAATACGGCAGGTTACAATTCCGCAGGCCTGGACAGGGGCCTGAGAATCTGCATTCCTAGCACGCTCCCAGTCCATGCTGCTGGTCTGTGGTCCTAGGTATTCTCAAGAGGTGGCCTAATTTAATTAGATCCTGAGCGGTAACATTTCCACCCTCTCATCAGAGCTGTCTGAAGCAGTCCTTTTCTCCAGGAAAGAGTCTGCCTGCATTTGCTGCCCTCAGACTCCAGAGCAAAGCTAAAGTCCACTTTCGATACTCTGGCTGATACACAGAAATCAGTGGAGAAACTGAGGTCCTGGGAAAGCACCCAGAGCTGTCTCCAGCTCATCCTGTAAATCAGCTCACAGTGCAGCACCAAAGCCAGGTCCTAGGAATCCCACCTGCTTGCGCCTCTGTCGGTATCCACTAGCTGAACAGGAAGTGGGTAGGTATCCAGCCCAAGGCAGGCACAGATTGGGGAACATCGACCCCCATCTAACTTTCCCCATTTCTAAAATGCAGAGGACCTTTATTCTCTCATCTTGCTCTTCACGGGTCCTCCCCTGCCTTCCTCCTCTTGTTCTCTTTTCTCCCACCAAGGATGCACTAAGGACAAGGATTCATCACGACCCTAACAGTGACAATGACATGTCATTGGATGTCATTGGATCTCAACTCTGTCCATAGGAGAAGGGCTCTGGGAGAGGGCAGCTGCATGACTTTCCCACGGCATCAGGGGTGGAAGTGGGTCTCTCTAAGTGTGGGAAACAGACTCCCTGACTTTCCCTAACTTTTCCAATAAGTGCTGCAGACCTGGCCTTGCTGGTGAAAATCCAGGTGCATATGGAGCTCTACCCAGTGGGAGGAGGACAGGCTGGCAGAGATGCGTGTGGGCTGGCACCTTGTGTTTTTTTTGCAAGGCTAGCTGAAGGGTAGCAGAGGAGCAGCCCGTCTTCTTCCCCTCCTCCCTCCCTCCATCCCACCCAACCTGGAGGACAGTGGGGAGCACGGACACTACTTTCAGCTTTTGGACTTCATGCTGAGAGCAGTGTAATCTCTCTTGGGGCCTCAGGGCCACCGGCTGATAAGCAGTTTAGGGAGGTCATGTGTCTCCCACTAGTTCTGAGCTGGTGGCTACCACAGTGACCCCCGCCATGCAGCATGCCCTCCTCCCCTGTCCCCACCTCACGGCTTGATGATTTTCCTGTGGGGTTATCTGGACCTTTCTTGTCTCCACTAATGGGGAGGCCAGAAGGGAGCTGTTGGCCCAGCCCAGGTTTGTGCTGTAAACTGTCTACATCTCTTGCTGGGAGAAGGCAGATACACTTTTGCATGAGATGTGTGTTCCCAGGGGCCTCCCAGGAGAGGCCACAGTACAGGTGGAGGGAGTGGGCCAGTCTCTCATCAGTGTGTGCTCATATATGCACACACATGTGCACACACACACACACACGCACACATGGTACCCTGAATCGTGCAGGAGGGTAAAGGATGCCCTCATCAACACGTGTCCACACGTGCATGCACACATGCACACACCCCAGCCTCAGCCATGCGGAAGGTAAAGGATGCAGAACCATCAGAGCCCCGCGTAAGCATCAGCATCTCCCTCCTGACAGAGGACACTGGGAAACCAGAATGGATGGCTCCAAGCCGCCAGCAGAGGGTGAGCAGAGACAATGTGGGACACGTTAACTGCCGGAGCTGGAGATGGCAGGCAGGATGGGCGGGCTGCGGGCCCAGCTTGCACAGTGCAAGGTGCTCTCTTCTGGTGGCTGCCTGCGTGTAGCACTTGGCCACACATGGGACAT